>CAJFCO010000063.1:5193-100167 GCA_904066015.1 Synergus gifuensis
GATTTAATCCGGTGTATCCGAACCAATCCGCATGAATCCGAATTTTTCGGATTCATTCGGATTGGTTCGGATACACCGGATTAAATCGGATTCATTCGTATTGAAAGTTCGGATTAATTCTGACTCATTCGGATTGACGGATTGATTCGGATTAAATGTTCGGATAGATTTTGAATGGGCTTTGGATTAATTCGGATTGAAAACTTCCTTCGGATTAGATCGGAATGAAACTGTTTGGTTCGGACACAAATTCCGGAATGATTCGGATTGATTCGGAATGCATTTCTATCCGAAGCTTTCGCTAGGGTATTCTTTGTCATTTGCTGTTACAGTTTTGTTGTTTCTTCTTTCTTAGTCGTTGTTAATTTGTAATTGTATGTTGTCTATGCTTCACTATGTATCATCTATTGTTTATTATTTATTGTTTATTATTTATTATTTGTTGCACATTGTTTATTGTTTCTTGTATATTGTATATGTTTATCCTTCCACTGATTATTGTTAATGGCTTATTCTGAGGCTTATTCCTTATACTTTATTCTTTATACAGTCGATGATTTATTTATTCATTTATTTTATGCTTTCTTCTTTATTGTTTACGACTCCACACTGAAAACACATACTTACACCACAAAATCCTAATCCCTTCTCATCAATGGTACAAATTCGACTTCTATCATCAAATGGACCTACATCTGACTTATTACTACAAGTCTCAACACTATATGCTGTCACTGTAATTTTTCTCATAATTTCAGGTAATAACGCACCTTCTTCCGTCATTCCCCAACCTCCTATAATTGCTTTTTCACCATCTCGAACTTCTCTAGTTGGTAATTTGGCAGGTTTTTGATGTTGATTAAAGTTTATCCACTTACACAACTGAAATTGTATTAGCCTTCAATATACATACACCATTTCACAAAATTATTTCCTAAAATACTTAGAACATTTGTTCTAAATTATTATTCTTAAAATCACTTAGTTTTTTTCATTTAAGATCTTGAAAATTGTGTAGACTCACAGTTATAATTCCAACATCATATCGAATGGCCTTAGGATACTTTTCCAAAAATTTAGGATGAACTGTAGCATGTCTTATGTGGTGAACATGTCCTTCACGAAAATCAATACTTCCGGTTGTTACATTGGCTTCTTTGTAAGGTCGCTGAAGCTTTTCTTTAATTAAATTAGCCTTTGTTATAATATGCTTTTCGGTGATGATTGTACCACCCCAATTAAAATATCTGACTTGAATTCGAGCTATAAAAGGCAAATCTCCCGGTTTTGCAGATTCACCACCGAAAATCTTAATCGCATAATTTGTTTCACCTAAAATGATACATTTATTATGCACAACTCTAAATTGAAGAAGCTAATTACTAATTAGCTAATTTGATTACCGTACTTAAAGAAGATCGTAAAAAACATTACTAAATGAAATACTGAGGTCATTGTTCTAAGTTTATTTTAAAAAAGATACAAACGTCGGTAAAAAATATTTTACTTTATCAAAAAGAGGCTCGGGAGGAGAAGTGAGTTATAAAAAATTGATAGTTGGTATTGAAACGATGGATTTGATATGCTTTGTTAATCTCTTAGACGGAACAGTAAAATAATCGAATTAATATATTCAGGTTTCTGCATATGAATTTTACTTCTTGACTTGATTGAATAGCGAGTGAATTCGTTCCAAGTAAGTTATTATAAAATCCCCCGCTTTTATTATTATAACTTAACTGAATCGAATTGATTAAACATGAAATGAATACTAGTTGGAAGAGTTCAAGAGAATTAAATTTTTTAATTTAATCAGAGCTTCCATGCAACTTGGAAGACGGGCTTATTATATAGTTACAGATATAATGATCTGTAAACGTTTTCTTTTTGTGTTATTTCTCATGATTTTTATGAACCATGGTATGTAAATAAATAGTAAAGAAGAAATAATATACAATAAGCATTATACAAGATACAATAAACAGAAAGAACATCCAAAAAGAATAAAGAACAAGTAACATATGAGAAACAATAAACATTTAGAAATTAACAATATATAATATAAAATAAACATTATTGTTTATGGGTTATTGTTTATTATTTGTTTATTACTCGTTGTTAACTGATTGCTGTTTATCGTTCTTTTAGGGTTTATTGTTGATGATTTGTATTTCATTTTTTGTTGTGTATGGTTTATTGTTTGTCCATTATTTTTTATGGTTTGTTGAGTATGGTTTGTTATTTATGGTTTATTATTTGGCATTTGATTTTTATGTTTGTCGTTTGTTTCTTATGGATTGTTAAATATGGTTTGTTGTTTATGATTTGTTGAATATGGTTTATGGTTTGTCTTTAATGGTTTTTATAGAATATGGTTTGATGATTACGGTTTATTGTTTATCGTTTGTTTTCTTATATGGATTGTTGATTACGCTTTGTTGTTTACGTTTTGTTGATTATGGTTTATTGTTTGTCGTTTGTTTCTTAGGGTTGGTTAAATATGGTTTCTTCTTTATGGCTTATTGTTTGTCGTTTGTTTTCTTATGGATTGTTCTTTATGGATTGTTGATTACGGTTTGTTTTCTACGTTTTGTTCCTTACGTTTTGTTGATTACGGTTTATGGTATGTTGTTTATTATTTGTTGAATATGGTTTGTTGATTTTGGCTTGTTGTTTACGTTTTGCTCTTTACGATTTGTTGATTATGGTTAACTGTTTGTTGTTTGTTTCTTATGGTTGGTTAAATATGGTTTATTGTTTGTCGTTTGCTTTTTTGTGGATTTTTGTATATGGTTTGTTGTTTACGTTTTGTTCCTTAAGTTTTTTTGCTTACGATTTATGGTTTGTCGTTTGTTCTTTATGGATTGTTGAATATGGTTTGTTGTTCATGATCTGTTGAATATGGTTTGTTGTTAACGTTTTGTCCCTTACGTTTTGTTGAGTATTATTTATTGTTTGTCGTTTGCCCGTCATGGTTTATTCTTTATGATTTGTTGTTTATACTATTAGTTTCCTGTTTATTTCAGAAAAAATGAGCGTTTCTTCAGCGAAAAAACGCATGTCCGCAACAAAAATACATGGTGGTGTACCAGTAAATCCAGGAGAATTTTCACACATGGCACTCATTCATGGAGAGGAATCTATTTGGAGTGGAGCAATACTTACTGAAAAACATGTTTTAACTTCCGCTATGTTAAGTGCATCTTATCTCAGACATAAATATAGGGAAGTACTTGTAAAAATTGGAAGCAATGAATATGAAGATCTGGAAATTCACCATATAAAACATCTTATCACCCATCCTAATTTTGACAAAAATTACCCCAGAAAACTTGTTCGCTATGATATTGCAGTCATAACTGTGAGTAATATTAATCAATATTCAACTCAATATTCAGTAATCCTTATTTTTAAAATCTGCTGACCTAGATAATTAACAAATAAAAATTTCAGTTGTGTGACCACATAAACTTCAATAAAAATAAACAGCCTGTCAGGTTGCCAAGTAGCGAAGTTAAGGATGGCCTTAAAGCATTTGTAACCGGTTGGGGAATAACAGAAGATGGAGATGTTGGAGCTTTAAACAAATTGGAAACAACAGTTTATAACGTTGAAAGCTGTTTCAAAAAGCCAATTCGCGACAGAAGTAAAATTTGTACAAAAAACGAAAAAGGAAAGGGCTATTGTAGTGTAAGTTTGTTTTAAAGTTGTTGGAACCAATTTCTAATCTTAAAATTCGATTTCCCCATTTTACTCAATAAATATTATAGTTAGATATTTTTTCCCTCTGTAGAGCTATTTATTTTTTAAATATAAATATGCGTACAGAGCGAAAAAAAAGATGAGTTTAATACTTTTTTTGTAAAATGAAATTTCATATTTAAATTTTGAGGTTAGATCTCGAATTCTTCATTTTAAGCAAGAAGTATTAAAATTAAATGTTTTTTCGCTCTATAGACATATTTTTGTTTCGACGAAGAGTTCTCTTACAGAGCAAAAAGATACGAAGTTCTAATATTCGTTGAGTAAAATAAGGAAATAGAATTTTGACGGAGCACAAATAATACGAATTAAATTTTTTAGGGTGATGGCGGAAGTCCTTTAGTCGTGGAAGGTAATATTTTGGTAGGAATGGCTTCTATTTTCAATCATGCCTGTGGAAATGGAAAAGACATTTATACTAACGTTTACGAATGTTTAGACTTTATTTACGCGGTAATACATCCACTTACATGCAGAAAACCAATGAATTACACAACAGTTAGAACAATAACTCAAAAACCTAATCTTACAGCAATAAATGTTAATAAATAAGTGTAATTAAAATTATTCTTTAATCAACAATACAAAATAAACGTGAAACAATTACCAAGATTATTTTAGTAGTAGTAAAATGAATATTGTAAAAGGATATCAACCAAAATTCAATTAAAACCCTTAAGAAAATGAAACAGAGGCCGGTAAAATAGGCACCTACCTTACCGACTGCTGATAACCACTTACTGGCAGTCTGTAAACGCGATTTTTTGTAATTATAAATGTTCAGGCTACATTAGCATTTATAATACATCTTCCTTTTGGGACCCTTTATTTAATTTATAAAATTTTTAACTCGAAAACTCAATTTCTGTGGAAACAGATTCGGTCTAAAAATATCAGTCTGTACGCAGCGGAAGTAAATGGTCTAGTTTTAGAAAAAATATTTATTATTGTGTGTGTGAAACATGAAAACAGCGCCTGTAGAGGAGCTTTTTCTTTTGTTGTGGTGTATGATAACAAAATATTAGTGCGTAGACTTCTATAAAGCTTTTTAATAAAAAATAAACAATAAGCAATAAAGAACAAAAAGCTACAAAGGAAACAATAAATGATATTAAAAAAACAATCTATAGTAAGAAATAAAGAACAAAAATTAACCAATAAAACAAAAGTAACATACAATAATAAGGATTAATAAATAATGAACAAAAAATTAAAACTATCTAGAATAAAAAATAAACATTTAGCAAAAAACAATAAACAATAATCGGTTTTCGTAACTCTAGCTCCGATTTTTCATTTTCGATAATTCAAAATTAAAACTGAAAAATCTTGAAACTAGAAAACTGCCCCTGTAGTAGAGCTTTTTCTCTTGCTGTGGGGTATGACAGAAAGATATCAGTGCACAGACTTATAAGACGCCAGAGCTCTACCTTACCGACCGGCCCATTTAAACAGTTTATTTTCTAATTTTTTGAATCACAACAAACAGATTTAAACTAATTCTCTTATAATTGTAATACTTCGCAAGATTCGATCCAAACTCAATGCGGGCGTTTCATCATTTTTACGCAATTTTATTAAATTTTTTTAGTATTATTTTTATTTTAAATCCTTTTCTCATTTTACGGTCCTCATATTACTTTCATTTCTCATTTCACTTCAATCCCGATTCTCAACTCTCAAATAATTAAAACCTGAAAAATAACCAACTAGAAAAAACCGCCCCTGCAGAAGGGCTTTTTCTCACTCAACGGTGTATGACAAAAAGAAAGTGCACAGACTTCTAATAAACCAGAACCCTACCTTACCGACCGGCCCATGTAAACAGTTTTATTTTCTCATGTTTTGAACCTCAACAATTTCGATTTGAACTAATTCTCTTATTATCGCATAATTCACGACTCTAAAATGCCTCCTTTCACAAGAATCGATCCTTAATCTAAAATGCTCCAAAAACTCAACTCGTTTCGTAAAATCTAACTTTTTTTTTCTTTTCTTTTTGTATTTTTCTCATTTTCTACTACAGCCCTCATTACTCTCATTTCATCGATTTCATGGCTCATCCACGATTCCTTGCGTCTCATCTTTTATCTTTCTTTTCCCCCCACCAAGCTTTCTCCCTTTCTTTTCCTCGTTCCTTGCCTGGCCCGTTGACCCATCGTTGACCGATCGGGGGAGGCGTGCTTGCTTCGCCTGATTCCAACAATGGGCGGACGCAAAACTATTTAACGCCAAGAGGGTTACAAATTGCTCGCCCGTCTCTTTTATTCAATCCATGTAATTGAAAAGTGCAACTGAACTCCACTTCTCCCTCATTTTAACTCAAATCTGTCGTGCTAGTCGGAATTCGGAATAAGCAGGCTTACAACTTCCAAGAAGAACATTCTTTGTTGAGTTGAGACTCGGGAATCTCGAGATTGGTTATAGAAAGCCAAGTAGTAAGCAAGAGCAAGAGCAAGTTGAAACCTGTGTCTGTGAGTACTCTTCTTTATCCATTCCGGCTTCTTCGTTCCCCTCGTTCGCATTCTACTGATTCAACAATTTCACCCGCGTCAAAAACCCGAGGAAAATATTATTCAAATATTACTCAAATATTATTATTATTCGTCAAAAGTCTCGAGAACTAATAACTTAACCTTAACCTCCTTTCGTCTGTTTCTCGAGGTTAGTAAAATTCGGAAAATCGAGCTTTTCCGAAAATATTGTGCATGTGGAGTTCAAGTGAAGTGAAAAGTATTGGAGGATCGTTTTGGATTTTTGGAGCAGGAGAAAGTTACGAAAATTACCAAAGAAAAGCTGAAACTCTTTTTGTTTTTGTGAGGTTGGTAAAATCGATTTTTTCGTGGATCCTTTTCCGGATTCTTGTGAGTGAATTGTGAGTGCTGTTGTTTGTTTAGCTTGTTTAGTAAACTGTTTTGGGTTTAGAGTCTTTAGCGTCTTTAGTGTATATCAGTGCAGTAAAAAAGTGTGAAAAATATCGATGTGGGATTTATTTACCTGCGACGGTCGCCCCTTGAGGTTTTGAATTACAAAAAAGGATTTATGTGTCAGATAATCTGGATTTAAGGAATTTTTTAACACCTGGAGATTGAGGGACCTGACATAAGGTGAGTTCAAAATGTTGCTCTTTATTTTTTGTTTTAATTTTTACTCTTTATGACGTATTTAGTGTGTTTAAAATTAGGTGTTAATTACTTAATTTGTATATTTACAGTAGGAATCGAGGATATAAAGTACTAGTTACTTCTAGGGAACGAGTGAATATTCCCGAAAAATAAAATTACCCAATTAATTACAGAAAAATAAAATTGCTGACAATATGAAATTCCCTACCGAAATTTTATTTTGTCGACAATTTTATAATGCCGGCAATTTTACAGTGTCGGAAATTTTTAGTCGGGGCAAAATTTCCGAAATTAAAAATTTTTCACACTGACAAAATTCCTGACCGAAAATTGACAAAATTTCCGACAGTTTATAAAATTCCTAAAATTAAAAATTCCCGCCATTTCTGGGGTAAAAAAAAAGAAATTTTTAAATCTCTGCCAGAATTCTCCCGAAAATCGTAAAATTGTACTGATTTCTTCTTTCAATTATTAAAAATTAAATTAAAATTTGAATCGATAAAGTGTAATTTTAAATTTGAAAAGTCTGAATTGAAATCATTTTAAATTTAAGAATTTAAAATTTCTAAATTGAAAGATTTTAATTGAACAATTTAAAAATGAAAACGTTTAAATTTAAAAATTAACAAAATGGAGTTCAAACATTCGCAATTCGGAGAAAATAAAATCGTGCGAATATTAAATCCACCAGGAAAAATAATAATATTGATCTTTTTTTTTTTAGAAATTCAAGTTTTTGCTCTCTTTCTGGAAAGCGGGTATAATTTCATGAAGGATTTTCTTTGAATAAAGTGGCTGGGTGTGACTCACTTTTCAGCTTTGATTATTTGATTTGCTTAAACGATCATTCATTGACTCGTATTATTTTTCATCTGCACTCTCTTTAAAGAGAGCATTGTATCCTCAGGAAATTATTCAGACTCTCTCACAATATATAATATATATATATATATTTTTTAATTAATGTAATATAATACACAATAAATAAAATTAATTTAATATTTTTTTTATTTTTATTTTCATATTATATATATTTTTTTAGATTGTCTTTTTTTCTTCTCACGAATGATGAACGAGCCGAATTATTTTGTGTTGCCCTGTCGTGTGCCCAAGTCAATGAATTCGTTAATGACCCTAATTTTTTCAATGAGGGACTTTCGACAAAGAGAGATTGAAACAATATTATCATTTTCTCGTGAGAAATATTTACTCTGGAACCTTAGAAATTAGAATCTTATAGATCACATGCAATTAGGAGTTGGAACCTAGCATTAATCATTGAAAAATTCTTAAATTAAAATCCAATTTAAATTACAAATGATCCCGAGAATTCTAGACTGACGTATAAATGATTCTCATTTGAAGCGAGAATAAATTAAAATCATAGCCAACAATGTAAAACTCTGATATCAATCACTGATTCACCAGAGGAAGTTTCTAATTTTAGAAATTCATTTTGCGAAATTCGCGAATTTTATTATAATTATTTTAGTCGATTATTTTTACTTTGGAATAATTTCGATGTGAAGAATTAAACAATTCTTATTTAATTTTTGGAAAATGATTGCATTTCTAAATTTTGGAAACATTTCAAGTTTTTGTCTCATTGAAAATTTTTAATTTATTCTAAAAAATTTGATATTATTACTGAGAGATTTAAAAAGGTTTCTGGGATTTTAAATCCTGTAGAATTTCAAAATTTCGAAAGGTTTCTAATAATTTTAAAGGATTTTAATATTTTAAGGGATTTTAAATTTTATTACGGAATTTCCAGAAATTTTAAAAGAATTTGAGAGATCTTAATGATTTTTAGAAGATTTTATCGCATTTTTAAAGATTTTATTAAATTTTATGAGATTTATAATAATTTTAAAGGATTTCAAGAGATTTTTCTGTTTTTTAAACGATTTTATGGAATTTTTAAGGATTTCATGGAATTTGCTGAGATCTTTAATACTTTTAATTGATTTTAAAAAATATAAAGGGATTTTAAATGTTGTTGTAGAATTTTAAAGAGTTTCAAGAACTTTTTGGGAATTTTAAGAGATTTTCACGACTTTGTTTAGATTTCAATCGGATTTCAAGGGGTTTTTATGAATTAAAAAAAATTTTATGGAATTTAAAGGATTTTAAAACTTGTCAGGTAATTTTATTGAAGGATTTTTTATTTCAAGATTTTTCTAATTTTTAAAAGATTTTGTGGAATTTATAAGGATTTCCAAGGTTTTCATAAAACTTGAAAGGTTTTTAAGAAATTTTTCTAATTTTTAAAAGATTTTGTACAATTTTTAAGGATTTCATGGAATTTGATAAAATTCTTGATGATTTTGAGAGATTTTAAATGTTAAGAAACTTCAAGAGGTTTCTTGGATTTTTTTAGAAATTTTCAAAAAGTTTAACATGGATTTCAAGAGATTAATTATTTTGGAGGTTTTAGTAATTTCTTATTTAGAAATTTTAAGGAATTTCGAAGGTTTTCGTGAAATTGAAACGATTTAATTTAATATATAATTTAATCAATAATTTAGTTTAGTTTTTTTATAATTTGATAAAATTGGGAAATTTTAAAATTCGGTCATTTAAAATTGATTTTATTGAAGTATTATTTATTATGAAATTAATTTTATTTTATTTTACGAGATTCTCAGGTTTATAAATTTCAGTTTAATGGAATTCGATTTTTTTTGTCCTATTTTAGAAGAATCTGTGTTGAAATTGCTAAAGGAAGTTTGTTCTGACTCCTGATCGATCGAAAACCCGTTTGAAAAGTCTTTCTATCACGTTTGATTGGAATTGATAACGAGTTGCACAACAGAGAGCATTATCAAATACTCAGAGACTGCCTGCACTCGTAATAAATACAATTTCCACTGCATGTTTCAAACGATAAGATCAGATAGTTTAATACGCTTTAATTGTCATTGCCTTCCCATTCGATGATATATAGCAAGATCTCCACCACACGTGATGTAAATCACTTATCTCTAATCAAAATTTCCGCCCCTGATTAATTACTGATTCATCATTTATAATAAATATAAAATGTATGTTATTAATCAAATATTACAAAAATTTTAATGATTTTAACATTTCTAATAACGACGGAAGTTTAATGATTCTAAAAATGATTCCACAATTTTTTAACCTTAGAAGTCGCTTAAATTCGTTGAAATCTTTTTAAATTCTTAAAAACTTTTTAAAATTCCTCAAAATTTCAAAATATTTAGAATCTTAAATCTTAAAAATCTCTAAAAATTGCCTAAATTCCTTTAAAATTTCACGAAATACCTCAAAACCTCATAAAATTCTGCGAAGTCTTTTTAAAATCCTAAAAATCTTTTGAATTTCGTAAAAATGTCTCGAAAATCTCGCATACCTTATAGTTTCAAATCTGATTGGCTTTGGAATGACTTGAAGTTGTAAGAAGAAAAAAAAAATAATCGCGCGCTTTTTGGTTTGTCGGTTTGAAAATAAAAAACTTCTGTCTATTGATTTTTCGTCAATAAAAAATGCCACTTTCTTCTCATTAAACCCGAGTCGTTGATTCATTGTCCCCTGACATTTATGATGAGAAATAACTCTTGTAATAGAATCACTGAATCGCTAAATCACACGAATAATGAATAAATCATTTTGCTTTTAGGAGTCGCTCGAGTATGGTTGGAAAGGAGACTTCAGGAAGGAAAAACGAAGGATGAATGATGGCGACGCTTTCTGGAGAGACAGGTGCAAAACCACTAGTAATGGCGACAGGTGTTAATGCAGCAACTATTCCGAGGAGAGTGAATCTGGAATTTCCACCTCCACCGAGTTATCCGCCTCCTCAGAATATTCACAATTTGCATAATATTCATCAGCTTCACGATATTCGTGAACTCTATGATATACAGGAACTCCAGGATATTCACGAACTTAAGGATATTCAGGGACTTAAAGATATTAAGGGACTTCAAAATATTCAGAGACTCCAGGATATTCAGGGACTCCAGAATATCCAGGAACTACACGATATCAAAGAAATCCACGATATTCGGAATCAAAATCAGAATCAGAAATGTCTCAATTTGTCTGGAGATTTTGCCAATAATTCGATGATGACAACCTTGCCGAGTTCCTCGAAGCTTCGACCTTTTCAGGAATATTCATATGCTTATTATGAACCCAGCACGAGTGGAATTAACAATCCATATTCGGTCGATCATCAGAATCAGCAGCATCGAATTTATCAGCAATCTCAGAATCACTATCAACAGAATCCGTATCTTTTGAGACAAATGGACCCGACCAAGAGACATACTTATGTTACGAGATATGGAACTGAGGAGAATATCTATGAGGAAATTTCTGATCTTGGGTAGGTTTTAGATTTTGGGATCTCGTTTAATTAAAGATTATTATTATTGAAATTCATCAGGAGGTTTTTCATTTAAAGGGATTTAAGGTTCAAACTCTAAGAATTAGTTTAGGAGACTTTGAGACTTAGTTTTGTAAATTTGGATTTGGATTTTTCTGAATTTGACGTTTAAAGCGATTGAGTTTTAAATCTAGAGTTAAAGACTGAGATTTATAAAGTTTTGAGTTTCTTTATTTAACATTTTTAAAACCAATTTTAAGGCATTTGAATTTTTAAATGTTAGAATTTTTTAACTTTCTGGATTTTCAATTTTTATGTTTTCGAATTTGATTGCGTTTAATTTTGAAAGTCCTACATTGATAAAGCTTTCAGTTTTTTTAATTTACAGTTTTTAAAGCCTTTCAATTTTAAAACCGTCAAGTTTTAAGGTCTTCGATTTGTTAAAAGTTAAAATTTAAAAGCCTTAAAGCTTTAAAAGTCCAATACTAAAATTGGAAGCGTTCAACATTTTTTAACACAGATTTATTTGTCTATTTATTCATTTATTTATTTATTTAGCAGGAGACAATGTCCTCGATCGATACGAGGATCCCAACAATCCCTCGTCGCCGAGGAAGTTCGAAGAGTGCAATCTGGACATCGCCGAGTCCTGGGGGAATTAAATCTCAGCGTAGAAGCAATGTTAATGCCAAAGATGATCGAAGGCGCAGAAAATAATTCCGACAACCAAAAGGACAATTCGACTGAAGAATTATTAGGAAGCATGAGTCCAACTGATCAACTTCTCTCGCCAGTTGCTTGCGATTTAGATTCTGGATTCAGTGGCAGCTCGAGTGCTAGTTACAGGTTTCTTTATATTTATTTATTTATTTACATAACAGAAAATACAAAATATTTCAAAATACAACTATTTTAGAGTCTTTATTTTATCTCTTTAATAAAAAATCTGAAGCCCAGTTCTTCTTTCTTTAAAAACAATCAAATTTTAGTTCTTCAATTGACAAAGGAAAAAACCAAAAATTGAATCAGCTTTAATTAAATCTTCATTTTTTCCCCAGGTCGGGACTTGGATCGTTAAGGAGAGGAGTCGTGAATCAGAGAAACAATCACGAGGTGAATCAGAGGAAAACAAAGGCTGCGATGATCTGGAAAAAAGGCTGGAAGAAACTTCAGGCCTTGGGAAGCAGCAACACGGAAAAGCAAAAAAGCGGTGAGTTTTTGAAGAGTTTAAAATTGATCGAATACTTGAAAGCTTTAAGATTTGAAAGCCTTAAAAATTGAGGGCTCTAGAATTCGAAGGCTTTGAAAGTTGGGTTCATTTAAATTCGAAGGCCCTAGATTTTGAAGGCTTTTAAATTTTTCTATCAATTCAAATGGCTGCTAAATTTCAATTAAAATCGAGATTCAAAGCCTTTGGATTTCGGATTTAGGATGATGGGAGTCTTGTTTTATAGAAGAGGCTTCTTAGCGAAGCTTTTGTTGTTCCCTTTAAGCGGTAATGTTGAAATGAGAGTGACATTGATCCTCGCTTGTTAGGCTTCCTTTTAAAGTTTTAACGAAGGCATTTCTAGCCTCATTCCCTTTTTGTTTCCCTCTTCGTGTTTGACCGATAAAGAGAGGGTTAAGTATTCAAAGACTCAATGCTCAACGACCGATAACCTCAGACTCAGATGTCAGAAGCGTCCCTGGTCCAAGATCAAGAAACGACCGAGATAATGGAGAAATCCAACAAAGCAGTGTCAGATCCGATAGTCTTGAATTTTTTATCGTGGCTTCTTAAATCTTACTCCTCTTAGTATTTGAAAGGGAATTCAGAACTTACGGTTTTTCTGTTTATTAAATATTAAAACACTAATCTTAAGGACATAAATAAAAATATAAACCCTTCGGGTTTTTTAGCGTTCTATTTTTAAGGCTTTTGAATTTTTAAAGTTTCCGTATTTTAAAGCCTTACGGTTTTCAAAATTTCTAATTTTAAGGCCTTTTAATTTATAAACCATTAAATTTTAAAGAAGCGAAATTATGAAGCTTTCAATTTTAAAAGCTTGACAATTTTTAAATATTCAAATTTTAGTTTCCAAGTCTGAAGCTTTATAATTTGAAAATTTGATGCTTTTAAATTTGGCATATTTTAAAAATATGAGTGCTTAATAATTTGGATCCTCTCAAATTTGATGGGTTTTAAATTTGAAAGATTTAAAAATTGGTAATTTAAAACATTAGTGGCTTTAGTCATTTTTAATATTCAAAGTTGAAGACTTATAAATTCGGAAACTTTATAAAAATTGAAAATTTGGGAAATTTTTTAATTTAAAGGCTTTAAAAATTCTAAAGTTAAAAAATTGAAAACTATCATTTTTTGGTGTTTACAATTAAAGGTTTTCCAATGTTGATTTTTTTTCCAATTTAATGACTTTTAAATTCAAAGTCCTTAAAATTTGTATTATACTTTTAAAAATTATAAAGCTTTCAAATTTGGAAGCTTTAAAAAATTTAGCTATAAAATTTGAATAACTTTAAATTAATTTAAATAATTCAAGGCTTTAGAGTGTGAATTCTTGAAAAATTCAAAGGCCTTACATTTTGAGTTTTTAAATATTCCAAAACTTGAAAATTTAAACTATCCAAAATTAGAAAATATAGAAGTTGAAAGCTTTCAAAAATTCACATTGTAAGACTTTGATATTAAAAATAAAAAACTGAAAGCTTTCAAATTCAAACATTTTAAAAATTAAAAGTTTTCATAATTAAAAGCTATAAAATATTGATTTTTTAAAATTTGATCGCTTTTAAATTGATGGGCTTAAAATTTAACCTTTGAAAATGTTCAGACTTAAAAAATTGAAAGCTTTAAGGACCTTAAAGTTTCAAAACTTAAAAAATTAAAATTAGATGTTGGAAGCTTTTGAAATCGAAGGCTTAATAATTTGAATCCTGAATAATAATTGTAATGCTTTAAAATTCGCTACCTTAAAATTTGGACCCTTTTAAATTCCAGTAGAAAGAAGAGAGTAAAAAAATAAGAAAATACGATTAATAAAAAAATATCTGAACCGGGGGAGAATTCTGAAAAGCGAATCGAGGGTTGAAGAACAAAAGGAAATAAATTTGATTGATTTGACGATTTTCAGAAAGCTTTTACTCGCTTTTGCAATAGATCAAAGTCCCGATGCCATATGTATTTCAATTAGATTTCCAACAGCTTCGTCTGCTCTCAATATAATATACATATATATGTGTTTGGATTTTTATCGTGTGTATTATATCCTTGGCTGAGTTGCTTGTTTCCAAGTACCGACAATTAACTCAACTGATGAACGACTTGTCTGTATTATATACATGCAATTCACTCATACATTCGTCAAAATACGCGCTTTGTTATTACGTCATTATCTTCTAACAAGACTAAAGAGTACACTAAAAATTTAAATATTCTGCATTCATGAGAGAAAAAGGTACGTGGAATCTGGGTAAATAGCAAATAATGATGATGAGTAATTATAAATAATTTCAAATAATAATAAGTTGGAATTTGAGAGACTTGAAATTATAAAAAAGACATTTTGAAGCTTCGGAATTTTTCAGGTGGGCCCTTCAAGAAATTCCAAAGCATTTGGGAATTTTTCCTTGTACTTGATAAGCCAGACACTTGGGAAAAGCAATAAATTAGACTTTTTCAGAGATTGGAGACTTCTGTTCATTCTGGCCTCTAGACTAGACTTCAGACTCATTTTATGACCAAATTTACCGTAATTTTCATTCTAAATTGTAAACAGACATTCTCTGACTAGAAGACAAAAATTTTGTTTCAGGTAAAAAATATTCGTTTATTGTTGGGAATATTTATTGACTTAGAGAGTGAAATTATAATTAATTGATTTGTTTAATTGAAAGATAGAATCTTAGAAAGCCTTCGAAACTAAAAGTCTTAAGTTAAAAGCTTTCGATTTTTAAAATGTTCGTATTTTTAAGAGGTTTTTAATTTAAAAGCGATTTTTAAAGTCATTTTTTAAATGTGAAGCAAAATAATTTTTTTTTTGGTGGATTTTTAAAGATTAGGGCTCAAGTGGTGTAAAGCTACGACCCTGGCAAGCTTCGCTATGCCTCTTTGAATACCCATAGGCCCTTCTTTCCCCCCTAAACTTTTATGCCACCCATAAGAAGGTGGCTTCACAAGGATTTTAAATAAAAAATTGTACGAATGAGAATTGTAAAGCTTTTAATTTTAAAAACCTAAAAATCTAAAAGATTTGGAATTATAAATTTTTAAAGCTTTAAAATTCTTAATTTTAAAACTATCGAATTTTTAATAGTTTATATTTTAAGGCTTTTTAATTTAAAAGCTTTGAAAAATGGCACAATTTATATTTTATAGTTTTTAAAATTGAAAGCTTTGTAATTTTGATTCTTTAAAATTTGAAGGTTTTATAATGAAGGGCTTTATAATTTTCATTTTTTTTTTCAAATTTCATGGCTTTTAAATTCAAAGGCCTTAAAATTTGACTAAAATTTTGAAGCTTTCATTCTAAAGCTCTAAGGTCTTAAAAATTGGAATTTTGAAAATTTTAAGGCTTTAAAAATATTGAAGGCTTTAAGGCCATGTAAGACTCACCCGATTCCTACCTTATCGACATTTTTTTCTCTGCAACGCTACGTATACATTTATTGAGATATCAAATTGAAAATTTCTAAAACTGAAGCTAAAGCATTAAGGTACGTTTATCTGGTCCTAAATATTGACATTTATAAAAAAAAAATTTTCCCCAAAAATTTTTTTATTTTTAGAAAAATTTAAGACCAGATAAACATACCTTAGCATATTTTCTTTAATTTTATAAATTTTCAATTTGATATCTCAATAAATGTAGACGTCTTTGCAGAGAAAAAAATGTCGGTAAGTTAGGGATTGGGTAAGTCTTACATGGCCTTAAGGGCATGTGATACTTTACCATAAGAGCAAATTAGTTATACCAATTATACATTCATAATAATAAATATTTTTAGTAAATAAGAGACAATAAATCTTCGTCTCATGCAGACGAAGGTTTATTGACTCTTATCAGCTAAAAATATTTATTATTATGAATGTATAATTGATATAAATAATTTGCTCTTATGGTAAAGTATCACATGCCCTTAACTGTCTTTAATATATGGAAAATTTAAAAATTCGAAGGCCTTAAAAGTTGAAACTAAAAAAATTCGACAGCTTTAGAATTTGGAAATTTTCAAAATTAAAAGTTTTATAAGTTTGATTATTATTATTATTTAACTTTATCACTTTTAATTCCAAAAGCCTTAAAATTTGTACTTTTAAAAATTCGAATGATTCAAAATTTAGAAGTTTTCAAAATTGAAAGATGTAAAATTTGGATCACCTTTATCTAAAATTGTTATTAACAAAATTTAAATATACCCAAAATATTTATTAACGAAAGTAGAAAAATAAATTAATTGAAAGCTTTGAAAATCGTAGGCTTTTTAATTGAAATTCCTAAAGCTTTCAATTTTTACAGTTTTATATTTCTAATACAATTTAGTTCAACAAAATACTTTTATATTTTTATATTACAAATTTGCCAGTTCTCAAAAGTGAAAGATTCAAAGATTCGAATCTGAGATTCTGAGTCAGTACTCATCAAACATTTGAAGAGACCTCGTCTCTCTAATTCTCCGTCCTTTTCTAAACTCTCGCTCTCTCACATTCTCTCTTTTCAGATGTAAGCAGGTCTTCTCTTTCTCTCACGCTCTCCGTCTCTCCCCCACAGAGAAGCAACAACAACGACAATTCACAATACCAGCACAATCTTGATAGTAACTATAGTAAATATAGTGGCTACAGCAACTACAGCAACTATAGGAACTATATACTACTCTTGGTACCACGATTGCCTTTCGTTCTTTCATTGGCGCTGACTACCTTCCGTTCCAAAGCCCTGATGTTGGTCTCTCATGTCTGTTGGCTCCGTTCGTTGGTTTTGCTTGACTCAGGCCTGGCCTAGCCACAGCGTTCAAGTTTGACGCCATGTTTTCTCTCCGAATGGTGGTTCTTTGTCGCGTCGTAAACCTCTGGCTTGATTTTCAATTTCGAATTTAAATCTTCAATCAGGGATGCCATCCTCCTTTTTGTTTGACTCTCAAGTTGCAAATATTGCCTCCAGGAATCTCAGCTCCGCGAAGTTTGCCGGCCTCGTCATCTCGTGACTCGTGTGAAACTTCCTTTTTATTTTGTGATTGTGTGATTGTGATTCAAAATCTTGTGCATGGAGATTAGATAGGTTGAGTCCTTTGATCGCCCTGGCGAAGAGAGGACACCCAACCAGACTCTGAATTTCGAAAATCATGGAGGAACTTCAGAGAAATGGAATTGTACTTATCAAATGTGAGTTTAGAATGAAATTTTTGCTTTTATTTTATAGTTCTAGGATGATCAGCCCAGGGGGTAAAGACCTAGAGACCCTGGAACTGGAAACGAACCTTGAAACCAGGATGAAGGCATTTTTCAAGAGAATTGAATGTCAAATCGATTCGACTCGATTTATTGGAGTTTTTGATTGTCTGGAATTTCAAGTGAGAAGGTGAAGCGTTTGGAGTCGTAGATATTTGGAAATTGGAGTTGGATAGTTGTCGTTGGGATTTGGGATTTTATTTTTGATGCGGAAAGTGGATTTTTGGTTTGGAAAAAACTTTTCCGGATAATCATTTAAATATATAATCAATTAAATATTATCACTTGAATTCTTAGAAATTCTGGATAAAATCATTTAAAATCTATTGAAAGCTTTTTTTAAATCCTTTACATTTTTTTAAATCTTATAAGATCACTATAAAAATGTCTTGGAATCTTACGAAATCTCTTGCAACTTCTAACACTGTTATTTTTAAATCGTTATTCGTTAGCAATCAAAAGTAGAAGGTGGGAAAAAATAGAAGCGTTTTATTTTGATTACGTATTGATGATAACTTTTGAAATGTTTCCGGATAGAGAAATTTTTCTTCAGAACGTGAAAAATTATTATTTAAAAAATATTGACATAAATGAAAAAATAATATCAGTTATATTTACTGAAGAAAGGTAGAGAAAAATTGTAATTATTCATTATTTTCAATTTAAAAGATACGAAATTATAAACTCTTCTTAAATGCTCCGAAATTATCAAAATTCAAATAACTATTTAAATTCTCAATCTTGAATTTTTAAAGTTTCAGAAATTTGAATTTTTTTATATTTTTGAATCCAAAAGCTTAATTTCAAGCTTAAATTTAAAATCATTATAATTTGGATTATTTAACATTTGAAGGTATTTAAAATGTAGTCAAAAATGAAAAAAGCAAAGGCTTTTAAATTAAACAGCTTTATAAATTAGAATTTTTGAAAATTTGCACGATTTATAATTCAAAGACTTTTCAATTAAAAATCCTTAAAAATTAGATTTTTTGTAAATTTGGACTAAATCGTGAAATATCCGCTGAAATTATTCGAGAAATTATCTTTTTTTTTTTTTTTTTTTTTTGAAATCTGGAGATTTAAAGAAAAATTTTGGTATTTATTGTTTTTGTGAAGCGAAGTTTTTAAACT
The DNA here is from genome assembly GCA_904066015.1 of Synergus gifuensis. Taxonomy (NCBI): domain Eukaryota; kingdom Metazoa; phylum Arthropoda; class Insecta; order Hymenoptera; family Cynipidae; genus Synergus; species Synergus gifuensis. The sequence continues at coordinate 24,014 of CAJFCO010000063.1, forward strand.
TTTAGAGAGTTTTGGTTGTAAAGAGTTTTTATGGATTTTCAGATAATCTGGAATTATCAGAGCAATTAAGATTGGCGACGAGAATAATTGGATTGCAGAGAAAGCATCTAAAAGAGTTACATAATTTAGAGAGTCAAATTTAAAAAGACGTGATTCAAGAAAAATAAATTCAATTCAATAAATCAAATTTATAAGCCCTAAAATTTTAAACTATTGAAATTTTTTTAGAATTTTCAAATTAAAGTATCCGGCTTGAAAATAGAAAGATTTGCAAATTTTTTTCTAGAGGAATTTTAAAACTTTTTTGAAATCCTGAAAAACTGAAGCTTCAGTTTTTCAGGATAAAAATTATAAAGCTTTCAAATTTTGAGGGCTTAACATTACAGTTTCCAAATTTGAAAACCTTGAAATATAAAACGTTTAAATTTAAAAAAAATTGAAAAGAGTTTCAATTTTAATTTCACATTTAAAAGAATCAAAGTGATGAAACATTTTTAGGCTTCAAAATTTCACAACCTTTTAATTTATAAAAAATTAAATCCATCAATCCAATTATTCTGTTTGAAAATTTTCGAAATTTGGGCTTTCAAATTCAGTCCCTTAAATATTGAGCTTTTTATTCATTTCTTTTTTATTGAATTTTTTTAAAAAATGATTTTAAAATCCCAAAGTTTTAATATTTGGACGCCTCAAACTTGAAAATATTCCAAATTATTTTTGAACCGAAATTTGTGGATTTTTCCAAAAATTACAGTTGATTTTCTTTTTTCTATATACATGAAAAATTAAAAAATTTTAAAACTTAAAAAAAATCAGTAAATGAGAAAATTAAATACGAGGCTCTCTTTATGTTATTTTCACAGCATCAGGGCAATGAAAAAAGCGTCACTTGGGCACATCCGGTCCGAGAAACACGTCCAGGGTAGCGTTTAATTATACATCTGTCACGTGACTCGCGTTTTAATTGTTTGAGGTATTAGATTCAGAAAAAAAGAGGGAACTCAATCATTTTCACCATCATCCTTTTCAATTATTTAATTATCTTTCCTATAATACGTGAAAAACTTGAAAGTGTGATGATTTTGCAGAAAATAAAGGTATCTTTTAAATTCAAAAAGATTTTGAAAGCATATCCAATTTTGGTTAAATAAACTTCGGTTGGTTCGATTTAATCCATTTTTCGAAAAACAATAATTAAGGATGTTGGAGCCAAGTTCTAATCTAAAAATTCGATTTCTTCATTTTACTTAACCAATATTAATTTTGGAATTTTTTTCCTCTGTAGAATTAATCAATTTTTAACTGGAATTATGCGTACAGAGCGATAAAATATCTAATTCAAATATTTTTTAAGTAAATGGAAAATATTCAATTTTGGAGTTAGATTTTAAATTCTTCGTTTTATACAAAAAGTATCTAAGTTAAATATTTTTTCGTTCTGTATGCAGTTTTAAATTTGAAGAAAAGATTAGCGCTACAGAGCGAAAAAATATTTATCTATAATTTTCGTTGATTAAAATGGAGAATCGAAAGTTGCAAAATTTTTTGATTTTTTCTATTATATTGATCATTTTGGCTGATTAGATATTGTAGAGAAAACCCGATCTCGTTAAATGGGATCGAATATTCGTGGAGCGAATAATTTTGGTTCGCTGAGTGAACATCCGGTCAATGATCAAATGCCTATTGGTTTGGAGCGGATATTCCATCTGTACTTGGAACTAAATACTCTCGAGTTTTTGTTGACTTTTCTTTTCTGTGACAAGCGTCCCAAACCTCATTCTGAAATTTTAATTCAAACCACTCGAAGTAGAAAACCTTCAGAATTATAAAACTGGATTGGCTTTCTTTTTTTAACCAATTTAAAACTTTTTCAATTTTAATTATTGTTTCTATAAAAAAGTACATTTTTTGAACATTTTTCTTATTTAGTAAAGATCTGATTAATCCAACTTTCTATAAAAAATAAAATTGTCTGATAAAAGACCGTTCTAATTGGATGATTGGACTAATGATTCCTCTCAATTGGCTTGTTTGGAATTACCTGACCAATTTTGACCAAGAAGTGAATCAACCGAAATCGACTGGATTAAATTTGGTTTAAATTATTTTTTTTTGCATTCCGTTTATCTGTGGTTTGATTTATTAAGAAAAATAATAATAATGATTCTTATTCTGATTCTTAGAACACTTAATGAAATAGCATCACCATTATGATGAAATCTGCTTCATAATTCTGAAGGACTATATCATAAACTTGAAACAGAAATTTAAGAGATTGAACAGTTTTTTTTTCTTTTTTTAATTTCTTTTTTGTGCTAATTTAAAGTTTGAGGCCAAGTGTGAGGTATTATTTTCAGAAGGAAATAAAACCTCCTGATTTGTTGACACTGCGAGAGAACTACTTTTGTTATTTGTCAAATCAGTTTTTTAAATGTTAATTCGAGAACTCTTCTCAAATTAACACACGAGGACCAACGCACGTGCTTAAGTCTCACGAATTCCAATGAAGTCCTCGCCATTGGTTCTCAGCGAAAATAACTCTTTTTTCAGAGTTACCCAAAGAATTTGAGGTACCCAGAAAAGAATAAATTTTCTGGGTGGTATTAAATAATTTATTTAAATTAATTTAAGTGAATTATATAAATTTGTAATTTTTTATTTTACAGGAATTCATAAAATTTAAAAGACTTTAAAGAAAGTTTAGGGAATTCAAAGAATTTTAAGGAATTTTAAAGTTCCTTGTGTAATTTTAAGGATTTTAAAAAGCTTGAAAGAATTTTAAGAAATTTTTGATTTTTTTTAGAGATTTTAAGGAATTTTGGTGTTTCTCGTTGAATTTTAGAGGATTTCATGAGATTTTTATGATTTTTAGAAGATTTTGTGGAATTTTAAGAAATTTTAAGAAATATTTTAAGGGATTTAAGTTTTTCATGGAATTATAAAAGATTTTAAGAAACTTGGACGAGTTTAAAAATTTTAAGGGATTATAAATATTCTCGCGGAATTTTAAGGGATTTAAAAAGGCTTGTAAGAATTTAAAGAAATTTTGATTTTTTTAAAGTGATTTTAAGGGGTTTGAATGAAATTTTTAAAAATTTCACAAGTTTTTTATGATTTATGAAAGATTTTGTAGAAGTTTAAGGAATTTCAAGAGGTTTTCAAGAATTTTAAGAGATTAAGTTAAGATCAACATTTTTAATACGATTTTAAAGAATTTTAATATAACTCGTGGAATTTAAAAAATTTCAAAAGTTATTTTTGATTTTTTGAAGATTTTATGAGGTTTTTGTTTCCAATAATTTCTATTTAGAGATTTTAATGTATTTTAGAGAATTTTAAAATTTCTTATTGAATTTTAAAGGATTTCGCGAGATTTTTATGTTTTGTAAAAAATTTTGTAGAAATTGTAAAGGATTTCATGGAATTTTAATAGATTTTAAAGAATTTACAACATTTTATGGGATTTTAAATATTCTCGTGAAATTTTGAAGGATTTTAAAGCTGTTTCTAGGAATTTCAATATTTTAAAAGATTTCAGCGAATTTTAATAAGTTTCCAATAACTTCAAGACATTTTGACGTATTTTAAGGAATTTAAAAGTTTCTCGTGGAATTTGAAAAAAAAAATTTAAAAAGCGTGTTAACATTTTTAAAAATGTTGACGCATTTTAAGATATATTAAAGTTACTCACTTAATTTTGAAATATTTCAAGAGATTTAAAAAAAATTTTTTTGGAATCAATTTGGAATTTTGAAGGATTGCAGGAAGTTTTAAGAGATTGTTTAAGAATTTAAAAATATTTTCAAGTTCTTTGTGGAATTTAAAGGATTTTAAATAATTTTGAGCAATTTTAAAAGAATTAGTGAAAATTGAAATGTTTATATAAAATATTAATAAATTTGTCAAGTAATTTTAAATTTCAAAAGTTTTTAAAGTAATATTACGAAATTTTTGAAAAATTTCAATAGTAATACTATGTAAAAATTTTTCGCATTTTTAATACTTTCCTGCCAGGGAAATTTGTCTGAATGTTAGGGAAAAATCAGGGAAATAAAAAAAATTGAATCTTTTGGCGATCTCGAAAATTTCGTCCTGAACAAATGAAAAAAATTTTTTTTTTTTTTTCGAAATTGGGCATGATTTTTCTAAAAGGTAACAGTGGATGATGATAAATGATGCATAACTTTGAAAAGATACTGATTCTTCTTTCGGTTACAGGTGAATGGAAGTAGAATGACCCTGAGGTTCATGAATCACGATTTGAGAATCACTGGTGTGTACATCGTGCGAGAGAGAATCTGCCCATATGTTTCCTCAGGAGCGAGAGAGCGAGAGAGAGAGAGAGAGAGAGAGAGAGAGAGAATAGAGTTAATTTAGTTTCAGAATTTGTCTATGTTTAAGGCTGCGAGTTTGCTCTGCTGGAGTGACAATTTTGCGACTCTCGCACACTCTGATGTCGAAATTATCCAACTCTCTATTGTCAGGGTTCTTTCATTACGCATAATGTGTGTACGCACGCACATAATGACACAATACTCAATGTCTCAATGATAATCACACAAAATTGCTGCTAAACAATGGATCATATTTTTCATCTCAGAAAAGCTTTCGATACTTTTGGGTTGTTGATTTTTAAAAGATTTTGTGAGGTTCTTGTTTCCAAGAATTTTTATTTAGTGATTTTAATGCGTTTTAGGGAATTTTAAAGTTCCTTATTGAATTTTAAAGGATTTCACGAGATTCTTTTATGTTTTGTAAAAGATTTTGTAAAAATTGTAAAGGATTTCATGGAATTTTAATAGTCCTCATAGAATTTAAAAAAATTTCAAGTCATTTTTGATTTTTGAAAGATTTTGTGAGATTTTTTTTATTTCAAGAGTTTCTTTTAGAGATTTTAATGCACTTTAGGGAATTTTAAAGAGTTTCACGAGATTTTTATGATTTGTAAATGATTTTGTAAAATAATTGTAAAGGATTTTCTGGAATTTTAAAATATTTAAAGATATTTTTAGGAATTTCAAAAGATTTCAGCGAAATTGAAGGGATTTCAATAGGTTTACAATAATTTCCAGAAATTTTTGTGCATTTTAAGAGATTCTGAAAATATTTTATGGAATTTTGAAGGATTACAGGAGATTTTAAGTGATATTTAGGAATTTTAAAAGATTTTGAAGTTTTTTTTTGGAATTTAAAGTATTTCAAAGGATTTTGAGGAATTTTAAATAGATTAGTGAAAATTGAAGGGATCTCATGAAATATTAACAAATTTGAAGGGATTTCTTGGAATTTTAAGAAATTTCAATGAATTTTAAGTGATCTTTTCAAGAGTTGTTGTGAATTCGAAAGATTTTTACTAATCTTAAATCTTGTGAAGTGATTTCAAATTTCAAAAGATATAAAGTGATATTATACGAAATTTTTGAAAAATTTCAAGATTTTGTGGAATTTTAGGAAATTTTGAAAATTTTTCAAAAATTATAAAAGTTTTTTTTTACGTATTTTAAAGGATTTAAATTTTTTCGTGGAATTATAAAGGATTTTAAGAAACTTGTAAGCATTTAAAGAGATTTTAACGAGTTATAAATATTCTCATGGAATTTAAAAGGATTTTAAAAGGCATGTGTAAGAATTTTCAGAAAGTTTAATTATTTTAAATTAATTTTAAAGAATTTAAATTTTCCTCGTGGAATTTTAAATATTGTAGTGGAATTTTAAGATATTTAAAGATGTTTTTAGAAATTTAAAATGATTTCAGCGAATTTTAAGGGATTTCAATAGGTTTCCAATAATTTAAAGAAAGTTTTGTGCATTTCAAGAGATTTTAAAATTCCTCGTGGAATTTAATAAGATTTCACGAGATTCTGAAAATTTTTTATGGAATTTTGAAGGATTACAGGAAATTTTAAGAGATATTTAGGAATTTTAAAAAATTTTGAAGTTTTTCTTTTTTAATTTAAAGTATTTCAAAGGATTTTGAGGAATTTAAAAAAAAAATTAGTAAAAATTGAAGGAATCTCATGAAATATTAACAAATTTGAAGGGATTTCTTGGAATTTTAAGATGTTTCTAGGAATTTCAAGAAATTTCAAAGAATTTTAAGAAATATTTTCAAAAGTTGTTGATGTTATACGAAATTTTTGAAAAACTTCGATAGTATTATTATTGAAAATTTATACGCATTTTTAATACTTTTCTGTCAGGGAAATTTGTCTGAAAGTCAGGGAAATTGAAAAATTGAATCTTGTGGCCACCCTGGTATCTTGATTTCACTCTCGAGTTCATATGCTTTGAAAATAACGTTATTTCATGTCAGTGCAGAGTCAAAATAGTCTTTTGAAATTCAAATGCTAACGTTTAACATCCGAGTCTGTTTAATAGGATGACATAACTTTTATTCCATGAGTGTTTGTCAGCTTGGTGCCTGCGTATGCATATGTATAAAATCTACACTCGTAAAAAGAATCATAGTAGGCGTGCGTTTTGCTCTCCTCGTGTGTTATGTGTTGTCTCTCGTGTGGGCAGTTGGTGCAACGAGAAAGAGTCGAGAGACCATGAAGCGACTTGGGAGAATAGTATTGGTTGTGTTGCCTGCCCAGCAGGTCGCTTTGTCGCCTTCGCTTTCAATGATTGTATTTTTTTCATTCAAAAAAAGCAGACAAAGCACAAAACGCGAAAACAGTCATGAAACAGTAGTAATTTCAAAAAAATATATATATTAAAATTTCACTCTAATCTTGTTATCAGTGACACGATAGTCTCGTCTCCATAAAAAAAAGTGCGTGAAAATCGTGAAATGACCTATGATTTTCAATCTAAGGACAAACTTTTGTGATACGTGCGTGCCACTTGTGTTTCTCTTCTGTGATTCACTCTAAGGTCACCAAGAGCGAAATTTCGCACCAATAGTTTCTGTTTTGTCTCTCATCGACACTTTGTATCGACTTTTTTCACCAGAAAAGGTAATTTTGCGAGCTTGAGATAAAGGAAGTTCAGGCAATAAAGAAACCGGTTGCATTTATTACTCTTTTCACTCTGTATGGCAAAATTCCTTCGACTCTGGATTTTTCTATTGTTTAACGAATTCAATCGTCATTTAGATTTTTCTTTGTTTCCATCTCGATGTGCAAAGGTCTTTTCTCGGATCAGGAAAATTTCGTCTTTTTCAATGAAGATCATTTTTGATGTAAATCTTTTTATTGAATGGGAATTGGTTCAGTTTTTTTTTACTATTCGCAAAGATTATGCATTTCTGGGTTAAATGGCCTTCGCCTCATTATGTTTGGTCCATTTTTCGAAAAACCATCGCCGAAACTGCAAAAACATGCACATTATGCATGTTTTTGCACATTTATCGTTTTTTATCCATATTTCTGACATGGTTCAATATTTTTTGAGTTTTCCTTTTTAATTCGGAAGCTGGGACTCTCCGCTTTCTTCCCTCACTTTGCTGATATTTTCCATGAGTTTTTCTGCGGATTAGAGCAAAGCTGAAATCGAAAATTGAATGCATGATGCTGAAATAATGATGATTTAACGTTAATGGATGATTGAAAATATATTTTATGCAAAAGTAGATGCTACTGGGAAAGAATTGCAACGATGAGCAGAGAGATTGCAGTGAGGGAGTGTGATAATCTCCGAGGGGAGTTGGTACTCTCTTTGGCAACGACCTCAACGAGATCAAAGTGTTACGACGCTGGGATTCGAGTTTGAGCGTGTGAGCCATTATATGAGCCATTCGGGATACTATACGGGATGGCAATCGCTTCTTTATTCTTCTATACCCTTTATAATGCGCATTATCCTACCAATTAGAGGGGGAGCAAAAATATATGTCTATATTCTGTAACTGATGTACTAAACGTACAGAATCGAGCTTTACTACGCGGTTTTAGTTAAGCGTATGACGCAATTACGGTAATTAATTCTTGCCACTGGTATATATAACTATATTTGACTAAATGCACACAGGCATGTTTATATAGTTTCTCTCTGTGTGTTTGTGTGCCAATAGTGTCGGATATAAAGTACTCAAGTGAAGTAACATTTGTATGAATGTGTGTATGGCACTCGGTGCAACGAGAGGAAACGTTGCACTTGATATACTCTGAAAAACATGCTGATTCGAAGTAAAGATGATATTATCGCCTTCTTGGGAATTACACTTAATATGCTCTTCAATCGGATGCTAATAATTCATCATCGCTTTATCAACCTAGTTTCATTCGCAAAATTCTCTTCATTAGCTGAGATTCAAGGAAAAATTGATATTTTCGAGAAACATGAAATGTGCGGAATATTTAGAGACTAAGAACCCTTCTCACCTCTATAACAATACGTAACAAAATATTTTTTCCTCCTTTTTAATATTTAAAAAATATTTATTTCCAAAAATTGCGTATAATATGAATGGAATACTTAAATATTTAATATTTAAGTACGATCCCTCTTGTGTGGGATTTTTTTGCGGGGAATTGAGATGTGTTGGAAATTCGATAAGATTTGGAGAAATTTTGCAATTATAGATTAAATGAACTTTATAGTGGGTAATTTGATCCATCTTTTAAAGGATTTTGTATTTCTGGATTATATGAACTTTGGTTCCTTCGATTTGGTCCATTTTCCAAAAAACCATCACCAAAAGTATAAAAATTAGCACTTTTCATGCTTTTCGACAATATTTCCCAAAGAATTTAACATTTCTCGATTTTATTTTCCCGCAATTGAAAACAGTTTCCGTTAACCTTTCTTTGTTTCCTCAATCACAAAATCATTTTTAACCTTTTTTTTTTATTTGTAATGAAAGACTGACTTTGAACTTAGAAATGTCTTCCTTGATTCGAGGATGGATTATTTATCCAACGTCATTGAAGTCTCAGCTGCAAGACTAATGCAAGACGAGTCTAAACAAACGAGCTGGAAACTGTTTAAATCGTATTTACAAAAAAAGAGGGAGGGGAAATAAAAAAGATGATTTGTGCTGATGAGACGACTTCGCGATTTTTCTCCCCTGGCCTCGAAACTTTTCGAGATTCGAGGCTAAAAAGATCGACTTGAGCCTACTCTCGACGACGAGATGCGTATCTTGAATTCTTGGACGAACGCCTTTTTTTTTCTTGTCCTTTTTCCTCCGCACGAAACTCTCCGGCCTTGTAACGCTTTTAATCGTGCTTCCTGCAATACTCTCTTGTCTCTTGTCGCTTACAATTTAACAGCCAAGGTGCAATCAGTAGCCAACAAACGATGCACTTTTTTTCCACAGGTTCAACGACTCGAAATACTTTTCAAATCTAGTCAATCTCAAAAAACTCTTTCCCACGTAATACTTCGAGAGATTCTTTATATTTTTATGCCTAATTTTCATTTGCACGAATTCGCATTTTTTATATTTTACGTTTATTCGAGTTAGTATTCAACTTAACTTGGCATATAACCTAATATTCATTCACTCCAATCGCCATTTGTCATAATCCTCACTCTTCCGATTCTTAATCTGACCGAAATTGCATTTGGCATACATACTACCAATCCATCATAACAATAATGGCGCGAAATTCAAAAATAGCCAATCATAATTTTTCACTCGAATTTAAAATAATTCTGATTGGTTATTTTTAAATTTCGCGCCTTTATTGTTATGATGGATTGCTAGTATGCCAAATGTAATTTTGGTCACATTAAGATTCGGAAGAGTGAGGATTATGACAAATGGCGATTGAAGTGAATGAATATTAGGTTATATGTTTAATCGGGAATATCGAAATTAAGTTGAATACTAACTCGAATAAACGTAAAATATGAAAAATGTGAATTCGTGCAAATGAAAATTAAGCTATTTGGTTATTAGAGAAAATGAAAATTATGCCAAATAATAACAATTCGATATAGCAGGGGCGGATCCAGACAAGGGCTTTGGGGGGGTCACTCCACTCTCAAGGGTGGAGGTTAAAAAATAATAATTAAATTATTTTATTTTATTTCATTATAAATTATTTAAATACTTTATTTATTAATTATATAAACATTATTCACAAATGTTTAAATAGGAATCAAGTTTTTTTATTTACAAATCTTGGCTTTTTTTTGGGGGGGGGGGGCAAGTAGTTGACAATTCGGATAAATAAAAATTAATTATTTTAATCAAATGAAACTTAGGGAATATTCATGCGCCTCCTTTTTTTCATGTATGCGGAACTGTTTACAAGTAAATTGATTTGAGGGATGAGTGGAAGCTAGGAAAACAAACTATGCGAACATTGTCCGAGCATTTCCTCCCAAAAGCGGAAGTGGGAGAGATTAATTATGGACCGGGCAGATACTTCACATCCGGAAATACCAATGAACATATTACTTACTCCTTGATCCGTATGGGTGACTCTGCACATTTGTGTGTGTGTGTGTGTGTGTGTGTGTGTGTGTGTGTGTGTGTGTGTGTGAATTTATGAATGCCGTTGATACTCGTAACCTAGTCGTCATCTACCCACGCAAACTGGATCTACATACATAGTGAATTCTTCAAGCCGGTTGCACCGGGCTTTTCTAGTTATCTGTAGTAGTTTGTCTTTATGGCCTTATATCTGGAACAAATCGCTTGAAAAAGTGCATTCTACACCCATTATTATTAAATAATTATTATTGAATTCCATTTTTAAGTATTAAAGATTCTTCAGTCGAAAGAAGAAGAAACAATTTGAGATTGATATTTATTATTATTATTTTTATGTTTCAGACGAGCCTCGTTCAAGGTGCAGATCATGGGATGACGTGGGACCGATTACAATGGACACAGTCAGCCAACATAGACACCAACGTCTGCCAATGGAACCAATCGGTTCCAATACGTCGACGAGATCTGCGAGAAGTGAAGATTCTTGGTGCTCAGCCTCCGATCATGATCTTTCTTCTGACGAGGAGAGTGAGAAAAGTAGTGTCAGTATTAAGTAAGTATCAAATTTCTATTAGTATAGGAAATATTTTAATTTCGCGCCAAAATGTAGCAGTTGGGATCTTCTTTTCTAATAAAAAATCTTTTTTCTCAGGAGCAACTGCCAGTTGAGGAATACAATCCACAAGGCGCGAACGCTCTGCGACAAGTGGAGGTCCCAAAATATCAGAATCACCAGTCCTGAATCCGTGGAATCGTGCAATCAGGGAAGACTTTCAAGATGGTTCAGTATTCGAAGGTCGCCTCATCAATACGACGTGGATACTTCAGATACCGTTTCTTTAACCAGCCCAGTAAAACCACCTCAGATGCCCCAACTTTCTGAGGTATAAACATATTATATTTATCACCTTCCACAAGGTCACATAGTTCAGAATAATCACAACCGGCTTTCAAATTACAGCTGGAGGAAGAAATAGGAACCATGGGACAATTCCAAGCTATTAAACACAAACAACTGCCTCCCTCTTTGCCTCCCGTGCCGCCGAATTTAACGACGCAGCAGTTAAAACGAAGGCACATTGTCGATGCGATTGTTCGATCGGAAAATAGTTATGTCTCCACTTTGCAGAGGCTTGTGTTGGTAAGTTTTTTTTATCTGGGTTTGGAAACTTTGGAAATAATTTGTCTTTCAGAAGCGGAGAGAATGTTTCACTTAGTTTCAGAAGGTTTGCAATATTGACAATTTCAAAAAATCGTCTTTTGGCTATAACTCAAAAACTTCTTATGGTGGTCCCCTCAGAAGAGGACCTCGTGAAGCAAGAATCAAAACGAAAGACTGACCTTACTGATTTTTTCAAGACCTCACATGGATCACTCCACCCACACTAGTTTACCTGATTAAAATGTCTAAAATTTTAAAAAATCGTTTTTTTGGCTATAACTCAAAAACCTGTTCTGGTGGTTTCTTTAGAAGAGGTGGTGACCCCATATAAATTAAAAAAAAATCGTTTTTTGGCTGTAACTCAAAAACTTCTTCTGGTTGTCCCTTCAGAAGAGGTGGAGGCACTATGTTAATAACCCTAGGTCAAGGGGTGTCAGGGTGACCACAAGTCAGGGAAGTTAGGAAACTCAGGGAAATGTCAGGGAAATACGAGTAATTGTCAGGGTAAATAGAAAGAATTTTCAGTCATTCTTTGAAATTCTTTGGGTTTCTAATGATTTCAAGAGATTTTCAATAATTTTAAAATATTTTAAGAGGTTTCTAGGAATTTAAAGGGATTACAAGAGATTTGTATAATATTTAAAAGATTTAGTGGAATTTTGAAGGACTTAATTTTAAGAGATTTTTAAGAAAGTTTAGGGAATTCAAAGAATTTTAAGGAATTTTAAAGGATTTTAAAAAGCTTGTAAGAATTCTAAGAAATTTTGATTTTTTAAAAATTAATTTTAAGGGATTTTAATGTTCCCCATGGAATTTTAAAGGATTTCATGAGATTTTTATGATTTTTTAAATATTTTGTGGAATTTTACAATATTTTAAGAGGTCTTCATGTATTTTAAAGGATTTAAAAGTTTTTGAATTATAAATATTCTCGTTAAATTTTAAAGGATTTCAAAAGATTTTGTAGAATTTTAAGGAATTTCAAGAGATTTTCAAAAATTATTTTTGATTTTTGAAAGATTTTGTGACGTTTTTGTTTCCAAGAATTTTTATTTAAGCTAAGCTTCTAGAGACCCACCAGCCCAAATTATTCAATTACCAATTGTTCAGAAGCAAGCAACATAATTTTTCTTTTTCTTTCTCCTTCAGGATTACAAGAAGCCCCTGGAAGAATCTTCGCCGCCAATCTTAAGCCAATCGAAGATTTCGACTCTTTTCCACAAACTCTCCGAGATTCTCCAGTGCCACTCGATATTTAGACTTGCCTTAGCTGAATGCGTCGAAGCTTGGGACAAAGAAGAGAAGCTCGGAGATGTTTTTGTCGCAAGTTTCAGCAAAGCGCTTGTTTTAGACATCTACAGTGATTTTATCAATAATTTTTCCGTGGCGATGGACCTCGCAAAGCAAGAATCAAAACGAAAGACTGCCCTTGCTGATTTTTTCAAGGTACTTATCTAATTTAATAATTGTGTAATTACTTCCATTATTAGCGGGAAAAAGTTAATTTTGTATTCATTTTTTTCTTTTAGGTGAAGCAAATAAGCGCCCATGACAGATTATCTTTCTTTGGACTGATGGTGAAACCCGTGCAAAGGTTTCCCCAATTTATTCTATTTTTACAAGTAAGAAGATTCATTTTTAAAGATTTTTTACTGGAATTCTTCGGATATTAATTTGTGGATTTCTTTTAGGACTTATTGAAACACACGCCGCATGGACATCACGACAGAATGTCTCTGCAATTGGCGTTAACGCAACTCGAAAGTTTAGCGGAAATGCTAAACGAGAGAAAAAGAGAAGCTGAACAGTTTCAGGCGTTTAAGGAGATGCTTCGCCAGGTGTCGGGAAAACTCTCGCATCGGCCGCTCTCTTCGTCCTCGAGGTACATGATTAGAAAAGACGACGTTACTCAGTTGGTAAGCATTTATTTCACCTTAAAAATACCTTGAAATGAGGAAAAATGATCTTGGAATTGAATTTCAAATGTTAAATTTTTCTTTGTTGCAGGAGTTTAACCAAAATGGCATGATCACAAAATCGAAGAGAAGACGACTTCTTCTTTTAAATGATTTAGTAGTCTGCGTTTCCGTGGCATCTAGGGCCACGGAGGACTTTTCTGGAAACGAGAGACTCACTTTAAAGTGGACGCATCCGGTCTCGGAAGTTGAGGTAATTTTTCAGATAATTTTATCTTATGGTTAGTTTATAATTTTCTTTTCTAATCCAGAAATAAAATTTTCAATTGCAGATACAAGACACCAGCGCTTCACCAACTCTCAGTCGCTTGTTAACTGCTGGTCTCAATAAAGGAAGCAGCTTAAGATCGGACAGAAGCGGAGAAAGTGGTCAAAGCGGACAAAGCGGACAATTTAGTGCCGACAGTCTTTGCGCTGAGATGAACGATCTCATGCACGATTATAAAGTCATGTCGAGGATAAGCGACCTCGTTGCTCAACTCAAAGGAACCTACGAGGTAAATAATGACACTTAACAAATATTATTTTCCTTTTTATTAAAAACAAATTGACTTTACTTCATTTCCTTTTGTTTTTGCCCTTTAGGGAATGACTTTGGAGACGACGAAACAAATTTTGCAGTCCATCCAATCCTCGATTCAGCAAAAAGACGAGGACATGATTTGGGCAGATAGTTGTTGCCTCCAATTGATGACAAAACAGGGACAGATGTACACTTTCCAGACGGACAATCCTCTGGTGAAAAAAGACTGGGTCACGGAATTGAGACTCGCTCAGTTGGCTCTCGATCCCAACAATTCGCCTTCTTGGGAAGTACCCGAACAGGAACAGAGACCCTCGACGAAAATGCCACTTTTCGTCAGCTCGCAGTCTGTTTACCAGTCGCAACACCAAACCGAAGTAAGAGCTGTGCTCTGAATATTATAATTAATGATTCAATATTTTTCAAGTTAAATTCTCTAACTTATCGCTTTTTATTTGTCCAGGTCCGTTGCGGCTGTTACTACACAACCCAAAACCTTCGACCAACCAGAAGACGAGGTAGACACCAAAATTATCTTTGGATTTGCACTGGGGACGGAGTCTCAAGTCACGTGACCATTTTCAACCAGTCAACAACCGCGTCATCAACATCCTTGAAACAAGTCTCGACTTTCGATCTTTTCGAGACGAGAGTCGCAGCCATGGAGTTCGTAAAAGGCATCTCCGAGGAGAATCCCAGCCTCGCTTCCGATTTAGTCTGGATGGGAACCGACTCGAGAAAAATAATCATATACCACGCCTCCGAACCGGAAAAGGTCGAGGAACTTGGCAGTTATGCCGTTTCCGGCTCTGTGATTCAAATTAAGTATCATTACGACAACGTTTTTGTCGCCCTTGGGTCTGGATCTTTACTCATGTTCAGAAGAGAACCGGAAGGAACTTGGAATCTTCGAGATCCTCTCATTGTTCAGCTCGGGAACGAACCAACTTCTTGTTTGATGCCCATCAATTCTTCGGTTTATGCAGCTTGTGGGAAAAAAGTTTGGGTGTTGAACGCACTCACTGGGGAAGTCGTTAAAAATTTCAGCGTTCAGCATGAACACGTCGGGAGCGTAAAACTCATGGCGCATTCGGGAGTTGGACTTTGGGTGGCCTTGAAAAATTCTAGTACTGTTTGCTTGTATCACACGGAAACTTTCAAACATCTGCAGGTAAAGAATTTGTAAAATAAGACCCAAATCTAGAATCCTAAAATAATGAATAATAAAATTCAGTGTGGCCACATGTTAAGGGAATCAGGGAAATGTCAGGGGAAGGCGAGTAATTGTCAGGGAAAAACCCTAGTAGTGGGGATCCTACAGTAGTGGATCCTACTGTGTTTCAGGCGGAAGTATTTGCCATTCTCCGATGCGCTGAAATTTTGCTAGGCGAAAACAGGAAGGGCGAGTGCATAAGCATCTGCTCGGATAGTTAGGCGGCAATCAAAGCGGTTGAGAAACCAGAAATCACATCAATTTTGGTGTGGGAGTGTAAAAAGGCTCTTAACCAACTTTCGGAAAATAGGAGGGTGGCCCTAATATGGGTCCCTGGCCATACAGGGATCAAGGGCAACGAAAAAGCGGATCAACTGGCTAAAAGAGGATCAGCAGATAGGCCGATTGGCCTAGAACCCTTTCTGGGCTTGGCATCGTGCTGTACCAGGCTGGAAATCCAAAAATGGGTGGTGCGACAGCACAACAATCACTGGGCGCAAGTTAACGGATGTAGGCAGGCAAAAGCCATCCTGGGCGATCGCCCTAGGAAGGATTTGGCCGGTACCATCTTTAACTGGCCCAAGAGAGATGTAAGGATAATGGTACAGAGATGCTCACAGGGCACAACCATTTGAATTACCATAAGCACAAAATGGGGCTGGTACCCAGCCTTGCTTGTTGTAAGGGTGGGAGGGACAATGAAACGACCCTTCATGTCTTATGTCGGTGCCCGGCGCTTGCTGGGCTCCGACAACAAACCCTCTGGTCAGCTAGGCTAGGACAAAATTTTTGAAAAATTTCATTAGTACTAGTATTGAAAATTTGTTTGCATTTTTAATACTTTTCTGTCAGGGAAATTTGTCTGAAAGTCAGGGTAATGAAAAAATTTAATCTTTTGGCCACCGTGAAGTAGAACCAAAATATTCTCTCTGAAAATTAAGGCCACAATTAACCATAACGTATAAATTCTAGGACATCAACATCGCCTCGAACGTTCTCCGTGTGAGGAAATCCACCAGTTCGAATTCCTGCGGCGACAACTTGAACAATAATCAAACCTCAGTCACTGTAACTGCCCTGATGGCTTGCAAGGGTCTACTCTGGGTTGGTACCAACGTCGGAATCAGCCTCACAATACCTTTACCTCGCCTCGAAGGAGTTCCCATAATCTCCGGCCGCGTAAACATCTCCTATCACGCCCACTTCGGCCCCATCACTTTCCTCCTTGCCATCCAGAATACGAAAGGCGACCTCTGTCCGAAGGACGAGCCCCTGGAGGAACCTCCTCCCCGAGAACACCGTCCCGTCATGCTCCGCCGGAAACTCCGTAGCCGGGAGAATGAATTCCGCGGTTCGAAAACTCTTCCCCGAGGCTTAGGATGCACTGGCGGATTTTTGTATAGCTCCACTTCTAGCTCCCTGAGCTCCGGAGAAAACGGTAATGAAAATGTTCATGGACTTTACGGCGAGTTGATGTTCCCTAAGGATTACGACAACGAGAACAACTCGGGGATTGATCCAGTCTATGAAACTTTGAGAAGAAGCGACCCAGAACTCGCAGCGATTCCTAGTAAAGTCAGCACACTGGATCGTCGGCTTCAGATGAAAATCACGAGACCAAGGTCCTTGGATCTTTCGAATTGGTCGGTTGATTCGCACGCAAGTTCGCTTTACACTTCATCCGGTTCGGAGGAGAATTTGAGTCTGAAGGCGGGAAAACTCTCGAGGAATAGTAGCACTGCTAGCAGAAATGGTCCTTATGAGGCGAGAAATGAAAGCAAAGAGTCGCCGAGGGACGTCAACGCGACCTCGACACCGACGAATGAGAAAAACAAGGCAAACGGGAAGAAGAGTGGAAAAGCTGCGATCCAAGATCAACCAAAAAGAACTGTTTTGACTTTGATGGGAGGCAGGGGTTACGTTAATTGGAGGCAGATGAATGCTCAGAGTGATAATAAGAATCAGAAAATTAGCTTTAAGGATCCGAATAGCAACGACGCGCACATCGTCCTCTGGGAAATGAAGTTATGATGACCATTTTCCAACAGAATCCGGGAGCTTCCCAAACTTTCCAGAAGTTTTAAAATGATTTCGTAATAAAGTAGAGGCTACAGATGTATTTGTATATTTTTAGTTCCTAAAATAACGTTTGTAATTTAAAAGCAAGGAATTTCTTATTTGAATTTCGCGCGAGAATCGCAGCCAATCTGGCGTGAAATTCAAATTTGGAATTTGTCTTTTTTGGGGAATTTGTTTAATGAAAGTATTTGTAGTCTCTTTAAAATTGGGAAGGGAAGGGAGATTTTTAACTTTGATTGCAAAATAGAATGGATTTGTTTTGGGAGATTTTTTGTGGAACTTTGAGGCCTTGAGGGGACTTTGTGCAAAGTCTGTTGGGAATGAAGATTTCCAGGTTTCGAATATTTCGAGTAATATGCCCAAGTACTTTTTTTTATTTATTTTTAATTAATCTTTTTCCGCGCTGGCGGTTATAGGATCAATTTTTTCCAAAATTTTGTTGCTCTTTTTTTTTTATTGAAAAAGGGTACTGGATTCGGAAAAATAAGTTTCTAAAGTATCTGGAGAAATTGTAAAGTTTAGAGCGATTCCTGGATTTTGAGAGGTTTTTTTCAATTTAGTTCGGTTTTGGAGTAAATTAATTTAAAATTACTTATTTGTCAAGGAAAATAACAAAATTTTGTTTTAGAAATTATATTTCGAAACTGAAACTAAATTGAATTATAATTTCGCTTTTCTTGTGAAAATTGACGAAATTTTTGAAAGACTGATAATGTTTGATGAAAAACGTCTTTTGTGGCGGCTCAGTGCTAAAAATTTCTGACTTGAATTTAATTTCGTTTAGAATACAAATTCCAAAAATTCGTAACAAACTGAAAATTATTCAATATTCAGAGAAAGGATATTTAGCTCAAATTTTGAAGAAAGTATCTTATAGATTTTTTTTTCGAGAAGTTATTTACATCACTGATTTTTTATTAAAAAATTATTTATTGAAGATTTTTCATTTGGAAAATCGAGCCGCCACGAGAAACCAAAGTGAATTTCGAAATTTGTGCAAATTGTAAAAGACGTAGGAAATTAATCAAGGCATGAATAAAAATTTCGTTGATCGTTGCTGATAATGTAAAAAACGTTAAGTGTGATAAATGATATTTTATCGGCGTTGTTGAACGGTACAATAAATTAGAAATTGTTTCTTAGAATTTTCAAAGTGACCTTATAAGACGAGCTTCTTTTCTTATTTAAAGGAATGAAAGCTACGTGCCTTAGAGTTGGTGCAGAATTTAATCAGATCACAGAATTAGAGACTTAAAAATTTAATCCAATTTTATTAGCAATTTGGGATTAAATTTTTCTGTATTTTTGCTCTAGTTTTAGTCGATTGAGAATAAAATACTAGGTGCAAATATAAGAACGATAGATTTTGCAATTTAGAAACGTTTTGCTTTTAACTAAAATGCTTTCAATTACAGAATTAAAATTAAAATTTTAAAATAATGTATAAAAAATTAAAAACTCTTTTTTTTAATTTGCCAAAGAAGCGATAATTATTTCGTTAAAAGCAAAATGCAATTTTCACTCCGTCTGTAGAAAGTGCCTTTATCTTAAGAATTATTAAAAACTTCGTTGTAAAACTACTTCGATAGGCATTTGTATCATAGTTGTAAAGTTTCCTATTTCTGCACAAATTAGCATTTCCTTTTCACGCTAAAAGACATTCGCATTTGTCCTGAAAATTATTTCTTAATTTTTTATACTCGATTTTTTAATTGGTGAAAAACTGATAAAAGTTTGTAAGAATTGAGAACATTTTTTACAGGGCAATTCTATTTTCTCTAAACGAAACGTTAAGACGTTTTTTTTTCTAACTTAAAGCCACAGTTTAGACATTTTTTCGAGAAAATCGTTCCAGATTTGAATCTTACGAATTTATTTTTTGAATCCAATTTATCTGAAGTTGTAGATTTTGTTTACCTTAGAAACAAGTTAATTCGGTTTCAATTTAAAAGTATCAATATTTTATTCTAAGTGACAAAAGTTTATTATTTTTATTTAAGTTTTTATTTAATCAAAAGAAAAAGAATTTATTTTTTCAAAGGATCGATTAAATTTCAACTTTTGAACTTTGAGGAAAATTTTGATACTCGGAACGATTATTTTACCTTGATAAATATTGTCTTAATTCTTAAAAAAAAAAACAGCAGTATTGAACAAGATCGTTACGAATGAAAAGCGAAATGGTTTTTTTTTTCTTTTTTTTTTTAATACCAAAATTTTGATTGAAACAATTTATTTGTGATAAGCTAGTTGTGAGTTTACAGTAGTTACCCAAAAAAAGGAACATTTTTCTTTCTTTTTTTTATGTTTCCTGATTAGTGGGTATGTTAATTATTGCGATTACGAAATGTGAATGAGTGCAAGATTGTGTGCAAGAAACGATTCTTAAATGCGAGGAAAAAATGGCTATACTGTTATAATAATTATTAATATTATATAAATTCTAGAAAATGAATAGGTTTCTTCAAACTGTTTATATACATATGATATTTTGTATACTACTTTATTCAGGAGAAGACTACGTCTTTTCGTTGTATTTATAGACAAATCTACAAATGCGTGCAGCTAGAAATCATGGTTATATGCGTCGATACTTTATTAGGTTATTACGTGTATTTATTATTAATCTTTTGAAAGTAAATGCAGTGCCACTTATTCGTTCGAAAAAGCAACAAGTGTCATATTTATTCTATATAAGCCTAGAATTATTTTGAAATTAATTGCCTACAATACTGAATTGTCGATAAAGTATAAAGTTGCTATCTATCGGTATATTACCATTGGTCAGTATATTACCATCAGACGGCATGTTACCTACACTCGGTAATATAGATAATATAATTTTTATTTTAAGTTTAATATCAATTTATTTCAATAGATTTCGATATGTGACTTTAAAATTAACTTCCAAGATCCAATTTTTCACTTTTAAATTTATTGTGATCGTATATTTAAAAAGATCAGGTTTTTAATGAAAAGAGTCGTTTTAGTAAGACATAAGTTTTGTTATATTTGTTAAAAAGGACGAACAGTTAATGTCGATGATGGGGTGTCTTGTACAGGGCGCGGGTGAACGTAGATTCGAGGGATCAAATCTCCAGTTTCAAACTCGACGATAAACATAAATAATAGTAGTTAAACATCAAATGGTATAAAACACGACAGGAAGCTGCCACTATAGTGCCATTTTGTTTCTTAGAACTTGGAATGAATGCTTTCTCATAATTAGACGCCTCTTAAACTCGAGAGAGTCAATTAAACTTTGAATCTCCTGGTACAATTAGAATACTCGATAATTGTCCCCTTCACCGAAGAACCAAAATGGCTTCCGACGAAGGTCATTTTTTATACTTCCCTGTCGTGTTTATCAGAACAAATCGGGGCAAGATAGCCCAAAGTTCGTGCCAGAATCAAATTTGCCACAAAAACAGTCATTTATGTAAAAATTGAAAAAAATTACCGTTTTGTAACAAAAGGTTACAAAGTTATGTTATTGTTATGTAACAATGTTACTGTTATGGAACAATGTTACATTTTTGTTACACATTTTCTTTAATGTTGGCAGAACTTGGTACGAACTTTGAGCAGCACAAAGTATTGGCGTTTGCTTAATTCTTTTTGTACGTGTCGTGCTCGTGTTAAAAGGATTCAGATCACGAGAGTTAAGACGATAGATTGTTCCGGAACAGCCGATCGACAAATATTCGATTTTCGTTGTGTCTTAACTTGATAGAATGTGATCGAATATCTCGCGGGTCCTACGAGGTCCCGGGAACATTTTTGTGACCACTAAGCGACATTCAAAGACGAATTCATGTTAATATAGCTAGGATACTCCTATTATCATAGATGTGGTGATTGCGGACCTCTATCTAGGAACGAGATCGATTTTAATTAATTTCATCATAAAAATTCCTCATTTTCAATTTCATGGACACATTTATCTCGTTATTATAACGTTACCGTGATATAGCATTGCCATTTGCTGTTATTTAACAATGTTACCATCGGTCGGTACACTATCATCAGTCGGTAAGTTACCTACAGTCGGTAACTCTTAAGTAAGACGGTTACAGTTATGTAACACTTGTTAGATGACGTTACGTTAATATTATATAACAGTGTTATGCTAGTTTCATAACAATGTTACATGTATGTAACTTTTTCACTATATGGACCGAAAATAACAGAAAAAAGTTTTTTTTCAAGTTCTCGTTACAGAATCGAGGCCCGCTGATTTTATTACTTTATTTATCCTTTTCTCCTACGTGTACGTGTATTAATAATTCCTAATAGTAGTAAATCTTTTTCGTCGTTTCTTGTGCCGCATTTGCGCTCAGCGTTCGCGACGCAAATGGGAGGGACACGTGATTTGGGTTTCGTTCATCCCTGCGTGTAAAGTTACAATATATTATCGTTGAAAATATCTTCGTCGTTATTACATAGGTCAGGGAGAGTGTGTGGGTGGTAGGGCGCTGAGTGTTTTTATTTCTGTCTCTTTCTCTCTCTTTCTCGCTCTCTCTTTCTCACTTTCGCTCGTACTGAAACTTTACAAGATATTTGTTGCTCCTCACTAATCCGCTTTTAAAACCGTTTATTACTATCGAATCTCTTACCAAACATTTAGTATATGTTTATGAATAATTTACAAACAAGAGACGATTAGACACCGTAGCCGTGATTGGCTTATAAATGTGACCGGGTACCACGATTTAGGCCCAAAATTCCCATTGTGCATTTTATTGAGCTTTGAATGTTACGTTTTGTTATATAACATTGCTACGTTACTGTTACATAACAATATTACGTTACTGTTACATAACAGTGTTATGTTAATGTTATATAACAATGTTACATTCCTGTAACTTTTGACAATTTCAATTTAAAAAGTAAAAAAAAAAAAAAATTTAATGTGAAGTGATTTTTGACAGAATTTAGGATTTAAGTTAGGCATAAAAATTTTTTTTCGACAGGAACAATAAATCCCATTCCTTTGGAAAAAGACAAAACCTACTTAACTTTCGTGCAGTTTTGCAGCAAGATTTCCTGGGTCGTTAAAATTCTTTGAGCGCTGGTTCTCAAAAACTCTTGGAACCGAAACTCGTAAACTAAAGCGTGGCTTGGTAAGCCTTTATCATGGTACCCGGTGCTTTTGTATTTCATACAACTGCACATTAAAATGACTTAAGATTGCACTTTTTGTAAAATACATATTAATCCATATTCCTACGTAGTATCTGCTTTAAATTAGATTTTCTTCATATTTTTCATTTCTTCCCTTTTAATATTTATACAATAAAATATCACAGTTCTGTTCGTACCACGCAATATATTGTTCTGCCTAGATAATTTCTCCTTAATTGATCACCAATTTCTCTATCTCTCTCTCTCTCTCTTTCTCTCGTTTATTCTCTTTCTCTCTCTCACGCACACTAACACTATCGTTAAATTAGAATTATAGGTGTCAATATTTATCTGTTAAACATTTAAAACGACTATCCAAACAGACCAATCGCGAGATTCTGAATTCTTTCAAGAAACCCTAAACAATAACTTTTATGCTTATTTTTTATATTTTATATATAGACTTGTGTATACTATATAAGGTAGTAGAAACATTTTTTATACACTATGGAGCTTAGTACAAATTAATTAAGATTAAGATTGCGATTCCGCTCGACAAAAACTGCAAAAATAAAGCGAAATATTTATTGTAATTCCTCTTTAATTGCATTAATTTCACTAATTCGATCTCAATAATCGATTATTTTCGCTTTATTTTTGTGATTTCTCATATCGGTTTTCGAGTTGAGAACCCGCTCTGGGATCTTAAAAAATAAATGGCATATTCTGAATTAGTCTTTTTAGTGAAGAATTTTTACTTGTTACATATATGTTACATCCATGTTACATTTATGTTAACATCTATTTTACATTTGTGTTAACATACATGTTACAGTTATGTTACATCAATGTTACATTTATGATCACAGTAAAACCTCTTGCTGCAAACGAATCCAATTCCTTCAAAACTAATCCAGAAGTTCTTTCACTTGAATGTTTAAACGACCAAAAAAGTTTGAAAGCACCGCAAATAAACGTACTGAAAAAAAAAAACAGAAAAAAAAAGGTAGAAGAGCGAAGTGCATTGACGTCGTGTAGAGCGATGTAATAAAGATTTCTGGACGGTATCCGTTTGAATAGATTTGGAACTCACGTTGCACTCTTTCAGTGACAGGATTGAGGCATTTAATTTCTACATTGAAAAAAATAATTTAAACTATATAAATGTGAATAAAAGCGTATTACTTCGCACAAGTAAAGGAACTAGGTGGTTGAAAGGACAGAACCAATAAAATAAAATCACTCGGGTTTTTAGGGTGGAATTCTTTTAACGTGATAGTTTATTAAACGAAATCATAATTATAATAATAATAATAATCATCATCCTCAAAGAAACTAAAAATAGAGAGAAAAATCACAATTAAAGCGCGGGGGTCCCTGTTTCCCCCTCACCTCCATAACAAACAAAACCTATTTCTCCTAATCTTTTGTTATTCTTTCTTTATCCTCAATCTCGCTCTTCTTTACAAACTCTTGCTTTTCTTTACAAAATTTCCTTATACAACGTAGAAAACTGAAAACAGCGACGTTTCATCATCCTTTCAGAATATTGGCTTTGCTTTCGTCGTCGATTACAATAATTCGTAATAATGGTAGAATATTATATTTTCTTAATAACAAACTAATAGTAAACAACTTGAGCACAGGTGAGACGCGACGCGAACGCTCACCCGCCAGGCCTAGATTCTCAAAAGGGACGATCGAATCTCTATTTCAATCTAAAACTATTTATTTAAATTTTTCATTTTTATTTTTCAAATTTAAAGAAATAATTTTTCGTAACAATGTTAAGTAATTGTTACATTGCAGTTATATAACTGTTACATTATCGTTATGTAACTGTATTGTAACAATTATGTAGCTGTAATGTAACAGTTATGTAATATTGTTACATTATTGTTACACGACCTATTTTAACAAAAGAAATAATTTTCTGTAAAAATGATATATAATTTCTAATACATATAATAGATAAGGAACTTGTTAAACAAGAGATTCCAAAATAATTTATTATCCTCGATTAATTGGTTAATTTCTTTGTTAATTTAATATCGAATTCAGTCGTCCCCATCGAGATTCGCGAAATCGAGATCCCCCAGTGGGTGGAGCCTCGCAAACAACGTCCGTAACAAGAAATTATCTACAGTTTCGCCTCTTTTTCACCATTTTAAAAAAAAGGAAACCCCCTCATTGACCCGATCGGCTCGCCACCTCGACGCTTCGAAAATCGAAAAGCGAGATTCTAAAAATTTGAAAATTTCCCTTTCAAAAAGAAGAGCGCTTAAAATAATAATAATAAATCGGAGTCAACAATATTTTCAAATCCACGAAGCGCGCTCACTTTAACAAATCAAAATTTACTTAACAAGGTTCGTCTCCTTTATTTTTTTTAACTCTCGAATCGTTCATAAGCTTTTCGATTTAAAATATTTAAAATATATATTTTTTTTTGTCTTTTTTTGCGTTTTTTTTAACTTCCCCTGAGCTGATTGTGTAAAAGAGAATATTTATCTGTCAGTTAAAAAAAAAAGAGAAGAGTAAAAGTATATAAAAAAGTTGCATTTTTTAAATTGGTATTCATTGTTCTCTTGATTTTGAATAGAGGAAATTATTTATAAAACAAAAATAATCGCTTGTGGCATAAGGCATTGAAAGTAAAAGTATATCAAAATTTCTTCCTGTTGTGATACAAAGTCTAATATTAGCCTAATATTACCAGTATGTAACTGCTATATAACATTTTCATTGCTGGAAAATAAAAATTTTTCCCTTGTCTTACAAAAGTCCAAAAAAAGTGTCAATAAAATTTTTAAAACATTTTTTGCACAGCAATAACTTGTGTTGAAACAATCAATAAAATAAAAATATTTTTTCTTGCGGTGGAAGAAATTTTGGAAATAAAAAAAAAAAATAATAATAATAAATACGAGAACAGTGAATTCCTGTCGATCAAGTCTTAATAAAAATGAATTCAACTGAGGAGATTTTATATGCAAACTTAACAACGATTCGAAAAATCTACAATCTCATAAAAATGTTTAAACTCAATTTCTGTTTTGAAAATGAACTTTTGACATTTCTTGATTACAAATTGTAAATTTGTAATATAACTTAGAAAGGAGAAAAGTCCTCGCCGAGATAGCGGCCAAAAATAAAAGAAAGAAATTGCAGAGTCGCATTTGTTATGAAAATTTCGTCTCTTTAATCCCTCCCACCTCCGTCGTTGTCACTTATTAAAGGGTCTACAAAATAAAAGAAATCTGGACATCTTGCATTCCTTCTCTCTTCATTATAGACAAGGTACTTAGAATATTCTCGTAAGTCTATCGTTTACCTTATACACCTACCAAATATTTAATTAATAATAATAATAATAATAATAATAATAATAATAATTAATAATATATATTTATTTATATATTTATATATATAATAGCTATATACAAGAGGTCTTTCATACCACTCTCTTTATTTGTGTTGTGTTTTTGTGTATGTGTGCGCGCAACAGCCTTTCATGGCGTTTCCCCTCCCTGCGTGGCACTATCAACCTAATCTACTATTTTTTTATTCGTACTCAAAATTACCTAGTTTTTTTTTCTTTCACACACTCTTCCTCTCACTCGATTTGTGCCCTCGTGTAAGTGTGCTTGCAAAAATCTCGCCCTTTTTTTATTTCTTTCCTCGATCATGGCTTCTACTTTTTTCGAGATTCGATGATTTTTTATACTTTCTTGGTGTGTAAGTACTTTGTGCTACAGTTTTTGAAGATTTAAATTGCGATCGGTTTTGGTTTGAGGCTTCAAGATCTGCGAATTTTATTTAAATTTCTGTGGCTGTTTTCAGTTCAAATTTTATCTTGAATTTTGATTTTCGAGTTGAGAAATGTTACGTTTGTGTTATGTTACTGCTATGTAACAATGTTACATTCCTGTAACTTTTGTTGATTTCAATAGAAATTGTCCTAAAGTGAAATTTTGTAACCAACTTTACGTTACTATTGCAAAAAAATGTTATGTTAGTGTTTTGTAACAATGTTACGTTGATGTAACTTTTGCGTATTTCAATTTAAAATGATGAAATCGTCATTTATATCAAATTTTCTGTTGCTATAAGGTTACTATTATATAGTAATTTTATGCTACTACTATATAACAATGTAATGTTACTGGCATATAACGATGTTACATTGCTGCAACTTTTAGTTTTTTAAAGAGAAAACATCCATAATGATGTTTTTTATCAAATTTTACTTTGCTGTTACGTTACTGTTATTTAGCAATTTTATGTTACCGCTTTATAACAATGTTATGTTACTATCATATAACAATGTTACATTTTTGTAACTTTTAATGATTCAAATATAAAATGTCAAAAATTATGTTTTGCAACCAATTTTACGTTACTATTGCATAAAAATGACATATTAGTGCTATATAACAATGTTACGTTCCTGTTACTTTTAATTATTTGAATATAAAATGTCAAAAAATGATGTTTTATATCACATTTAATTTGCTGTTAAGTAAATGTTATATAGCAATTTTATATTACCGCCATGTCTTAAATTACGTAAAATCTGTTTTCAGTGAATCTGTTTTCAATGAAAGCAGATTTTGCGTTTCTCTTGTTTAAAAATTTTATATTACCCATACATAACAATGTTAGATTGCTGTAAAATTTGATGATTTAAATCGAAAATGTCAAAAATCATATTTTATAACAAAGGTTTCATTACCTTTACGTTACAGTTAAAGTACCCCTGTTACGTTACTCCCACGTAACAAAGTTACATTCCTATAACTTTTGACAATTTCAACAGAAAATCACAATAAAAATCTTTCCGCAGTTCTTGAAACCCAAACTCGATCTCTTTAATCAATTCTTCAAAAATCAGCTCTGAACTCGATCTCTCCTAAACCGGAGCAAGGAAAAGGACTTTTAAAACTAGTAAAAGTGTGCTAAAGTTTCCGCTAGAGTTACTGTTTATCCTTGAGTCCCCCAAGCAACGCGTGGCTCTCCATGCTGGCACTCAAATTGCTCAGATTGCTCAAATTGCCGAGATTCCCAAGATTCCCTAAATTCCCCAAATTCGGCTGATGCGCGTAATTCCTGATCTGATGAAGACTGATCAGCTGATTGGGAAACGAGGTGGCGTTCTGATTGGTAGCGGTCCCTGGTGTGACACCACTGGAGCTGACAGGACTCGATTTTTGGGAATTGAAAGCCTCGTACAAATAAGGCCTGGAGGCCGGATGATGACTTCCAGGATAGTGAAGATGATTCAATGGATTCAGAGGATGCTGCATCGACGAGATTGAATTAATCGAAATAGAGGAAATCGGCGTGAAGGCTGAACTACTGTTGGGATGATTTCCAGGTTGAGGTGTCTGTTGCCTCGAGTCGTTCTCCAGACTCTCCCGATGACCTTGATGCAAAAGCATTTCTTGGGTGTTCTGGTTCTGATGATAGTCTCCATGATGATGATGAGGCAGTCGATCATGAAGGTCGCTGATGACGGAATCAGGACTAACTTTGGGCCAGTGGTAATCCTGGTGATGGGCCATTGCATGAATCGAAGGCCTAAGACCAGTTCCGATGATTGGTGGTCTCTTGTCAGTTCTTTCGGCGTGTTTTTGCATGTGTTTGGCTAGATAAGTCTCCTGGGTGTAGCTTTTACCACAGTATTGGCAAATGTGAGTTTTCAGGTGTTTGGATTCTTTGTGTTTGGGTATGTGTTCTAGGAGGCTTGGCTCATCGGAGAAACACTTGTAGCAAGAGTTGCACTTGTAGGGTTTGTCGGTCTGGTGGCAGCGACTGTGACTCTGCAGGTTGCTCAATTGGCTGAAGGCCTTCGTGCAGCCAGGGTGTCGACACTTGTAGGGCTTATCGCCTGTATGAGTGCGGATGTGCTGCTGCAGATGGCTCAGCTGGGTGAACTTCCGCTGGCAGATCTCGCAGCGGTACGGTTTGATGCCCAGGTGGATCCTAGTGTGCTGAGACAGGTACGACGAGTTCGCAAAGGCCTTCGAACACTGGGTGCACTTGTAGGGCTTCGCCTCACGCATGTGGATCTGCGTGTGGAGCTGCAGGTCTGCCTTACTTCCAAAGATCTGTAACAAGAAAATAGATTCTTTTAGATATTTTTCTTTTTAAATTCAATATTATAATTTATTTAATAAAAATGTTAAGAGATTGTAAATGATTTTAAGAAAAAAACTTCCAAAACAGCCGTTACAAGCAATCAAATTTTTAATATTTTGAAGAGAGAAGCATATAATGAAGGGTGAGAAAATTTGAATCTCTTTTTTTACAAGACACTGGCGTAATGAGGGACAGGAATTGCGAGACTTGTCCGCCCCTCCAACCAACGTCTCTATTATTGTAATTAAACACCGGCAGCTGTAAGTTATGCAAGAGAACGACTAATGGCAAGGAAATCTGCTGCTATTGGTCCAGCTGCTCTAATTATTGGCTACATTCTTGTAACCTTAACTCTCGACAATTTCAAATGCAAAACAATCCTAAGAAATTCAAGTTTAAAGAGTCGATTTATTTCCGCTGCAATTCTAATCTGCAGGGAATTTTACGATTCTAGTGGATATTGGGATTTTGGGTCTTAAGTTCATTTTGAAACGATTTGACGCGAAATTTAAATTTGAGTCAAAATAAGTTTTGGAAATTTAAAATTCTTTTTCCAAGTCTTAAGCAAACTTTGAAGAATTGGAAACTCCCATTTCCAAGTTACAGGAAAATTTCGAAAAATTAGTTTTAGGATAAGTTTAGAATTTTAAAGGATTTAAAAAAAAAACTTGAAAGGATTTTGAAAGAGATTTTATGTGATTTTAAGGAATTTCAAGGGAATTTAAGTGTTTTAAAATGAATTAAAGGATTTTAAAGAATTTTAAGAGATGTCGAAGAGATTTCGAGTGATTTAAAAAAATTATCCAAGATTTGACGCAATTTCAAAAGACTGAGAAGAATTTAGAATTTTCAAGAAATTTCAGGAGATTTAAGAAAAAAATATTAAAATTTTAAGAATTTTATAGAGATTTTTACAAGATTTTTAAGGAATTCAAAACAATTTCAAGATTTTTACAAGATTTCAACAAATCTTTAAGGAATTTTAGAAAATTTAAAAAGACCTCAGAAAATATTAAAAGATTTCAAGAGATTTTAAGAGATTTTAAACTGATTTTAGATAATTTGAAAAATTTGAAGCGATTTCAATCAAGTAATTTCGAAAGATTTTTAAATGATTTTAAAGAAGTTGAAGGGATTTCTAAAAAAATCATTTATATAGTTTTTCATGGTAAAGGCCGCAAATTTTTTTTTTTTTTTTTTAATTTTTGACTATAGCTATCAAAAAATATTTTTCTATATATATATTATACATATCAAAAAGAGTCCCCATGATTTTGTCCACATTTTTAAAATTATACCTTCAGTTAGGAGAAACTTTTTGAAGTTTAAAATAAATATAATAAAATAAATATAATAAATAAATATACTAACTATATAAAAAATCGAAATTGTTATAGCTGCTATATTATAATGGGGATCCAACCTCATAAAAAACCCCAAAAAATCATAAAAAATAAAAAATATAAAATATAAAAGAATATAAAAATAAAAATATATAAAAAAATATATCTATAAAAAAAGTCCACTCTATAAAGTGACCCAATAAACCATTTTTCTCAAACTTTTCAAAAACCGAAAGTATTTTTAAAGTATATCGCGAAGGGAGGACCGAGTGTCGTAAAACGTAATTGAGTTGAATTTTTCGAGTGGAGGCTGATGTTGGAGCTGAAAAACAATGGCTGGGGACGTCGCTACCTGGCCATTGAGGAGAGCGGCTCATAACGAACGGTGAAGGGTTTCATCGTAGAACGCTTTCTCGGCCCATTAGTATATAGCAGGCGAGCAAGGTGGTTCGTGCGCGTATATTTATAAATAAATAAATGTAAACGAGAGCTGCGAGTGGCAGTCGCAGTTGGAGTTGGCGCACACGGGAGAGGCTGACCTTGTCTATCACGATTTAGCCTCCAGGTATATACCTAACTGACTCGTTCGCCACTTTGCTACCGCATAGAAATCATCTCTCTCTCTCTCACTCTTATTATTTGTTTTTTTTATCTCCTCCCCTCTCCCCCTCTCTAACTCTTAACTCCTTCTCCTTCTTCTCCAGGGTACCACTCCTCTAATCATAAAACACGGACAGGAATAATTTATTTAGTCACGAGATTCTGATTAGGGTTTGTTGGAAAAGGACCCAAGAATTTCGGGGTGAAGGCCTTATTATTTAATTTAAGGGTTTGGCGACACGCGAAGTATGGCAAAAAATTGTTAAGATCTGACGTTACGTAAAAGCGGAGGCACCGGGTCAGTGGTCAGTGGTCACTGGTCAACCACGACCACGATTCCAACTGTGGTTATTCAGGAATCTCGAGGTGAGAGAAAAGAAAAGAAAAAGAAAACAAAAAAAAAAAAAAAAAGGGGGATGGCTGATGAGGAAGCAGATTGGAATTCTTCAAAGATCTTCGGGTCTGGAATTAAGCTAGTTTCGGAGAGAAATTCTATTCTTCATCAGTTAGTTTCCTATCAAAAAGGCCCTTCCCCCCTCCCACACGTCACCAACCCTTTTTTTTATATTTTCTTATTTTTTATTTAGTCTTCTAGACTTTTTAAAAACTCTTACTTATCGGCACTATTTTACCCTCTAGGACTCGTATTTCAGAAGATATGGACTATTAAAGATTTTTTCTTGGAACGATAAAAAAATAGATTAAAAATCTCCTAGACTGGATTCTGAGTGTCGGAGAGATCATTATTTTAATTGTGAATATTGAGATCAATGCATGTGATATTTTACGTAAGAGTTTAGATACAAAAAAAAAAGGTGAGACAAGTAGGCAGTTCCAACAGCTGACTTGGCACGTCCTTTAACGGCTCGCGCGACAATTTTTTTATTTCCTCCTTTCGAAACGCGTCCTTGCAGATGTCAAGTTCGCACGACCCACGTAATAATCTCGACACAACTCTTGAGGGGTCCACATACATTATAAAGTCGAAAAGTTTTAAACTTGAAAATATAAGTATTATTTCTACCTTGACGTATAATAGGCCTCTTGTTATACGCGTAGGAAAGTCAACAGAGACGATTGTGCAAGAGAAAATGTTCGTTCTTGGTCGATTTTTTTAAAAATAAAGTATCAAAAAAGTCGAAAAAAGATTCAAAACGACCAAAAAGGGTCCAAAATAGAAAAGTAAGATAGTTATTGAGCAATTTTGCAAGAGAAGATCTTAGTCGATTAACTAATCTTAGTTGATTCAATACAAAGTCCCGAAAAAGTCCGAAAAAATTGCAAAAAGTCTTTAAAAAAGGCCCCAAAAATACCAAAAACTGCCAAAAAGGTCCAATAAAGGTTCAAAATAGAAAAATAAGATACTTATTAATAAATTTTGCAAGGGAAAATATTTAATCTTAGGTAACTCGATCAAAAGTTCCGAAAAAGTCCGAAAAAGGCCCAAACTAGAACAGTAAGGTACTAGTTAATCAATTTCGCAATAGAAAATATTTAATCTTGGGCGATCCGATTAAAAGTCCCGAGAAAATCCAAAAAAGGTGCAAAAAGTCCACAAAAAGGCCCAAAAAGTCCCAAAAAGTTTATAAGTAAAAAGTAAGATACTACAATTACTACACAAACCATTTTGCAATACGGAATATTCAATCATGGTTAATTCCAAAAATGGTCCAAAAAAGTTGAAAAAAGGTCCAAAAGGTACTTATAAAGTCCCAGAATGTCTTAAAAGGCATAAAAAAAGGCCCAAAAAGTCCATAAGAAACTCGCAGAAAGTCTTAAAAGACGCCAAAAAGTCTACACCTAAAATCATAATAGTAAATAATCTATTTTGCAAGAAAAAATACTCAATTTTAGTCTACCCCAAAATAAAGTCCCCAAAAAGACAGAAAAAGACTCCAAAAAGCCACAAAAAGTCCCAAATATCCAAAAAGGCCCGAAATCCCAAATTAAGATACAAATTAATCAATTTTTCAAGAAAAAATATTCTATACTATTCTCTTTCAAAAAATTCGTGAAAGAAGTTCCAAGAAAATCAGAAAAGGCCCAAAATTTTACAAATGTTTAAAAATCGAAAAATAAGATACTAAATAATTCTCTTTATGATACAAAATATTAAATCTTACTAGATTCCAGAGAAGGCTAAGAAAAATTCTCATAATGTCTGAAAAAGTCCCTAAAAAAGGCCCAGAAAGTCCAACAAGGCCTAAAAAATGCTTAAAATAAAAATCAAAGGTATTAAGAAATCCAATTTTCAAGACAAAATATTCAAACGTAGTCGATTCAAAAAACGTCAGAGAAAGGCCCAAAAATGGAAGAAAGATCTATTTTGGGCCTCATGAACCGAAGAAAATATACTAATTAGTACAAATTACCTTGTACCATATTAGTTGGCTCATTGGGTATCTGAACCCTCCCCCCTCCCACTTTATTTTAGATTTAGTCCCTACTATTTCTTGTAAAGTTGTCGAGCACTTTGGGACTCATCCAAACGCATCGGCAACTTCGAAAGGGAACTCTATTAAGGGCCCGCTCGTCAAGTCCCGCGATCTCGATTTGAGCGTGACTCCTAGGTTCTTTCTACCCATAGCTGGTCATTAAGGTCGTCCAGGCGGACGAATATTTAAATTGAATTTACGAGCTCTTGCCCCAGGCTACGACGGGACTCGCAACCCAGCCGCGTAACTAAGGCCCATTTCCCCACCTCGCCTCACTCCTTCCTAAAAAACCAAATCAATCATTGCCGTCAGCACCGCAACAAAAATCAGGCTCGGACTCTCCGGATGATTTAAATTTGAAAATATTTTTGGGCCTTATCGGAAAGTACATATTAAATATTTTGGGTCTTCAAAACAAGGTACTCTAAATTTTTAGGTCTTGTTGAAGTAACTCAAAAATTATTGGTCTTTACCAAACAGAATTTTGACAGTTTTGAGCATTTTGAAATATTACTTTGACAGTTTGGACCTTGTAAAATAATTGGGCCTTACCAAACAGAACTTTGACAGTTTTTATCCTGGTAAAAAACTATTTTGATAGTTTTGGACCTTGTAAACTAATTGGGTGTTGTCAAAAATTACGTTAGTCACTTTGGGCCATGTCAAAAAGTACTTTGACAGTTTTGGGCCTCGTCAAAATGTACTTTGACAGTTTTGGGCATTGAAAAAAAATACTTGAGCCATTTTTGTCATCAAAAATAAAATTTTTAGCACAGAAAAATCATCGAAAAATAAATCTTCGATATTTGTTCAATGAGTGGTCCTAGGAATAAAAGTGACGAGGCTTTATGAAAGGCCAAAAAGTGACTAAAAAAATGACCTGCAATTAAACGCGATGAATATATTATTTTTCGAAATATGAAGACTTACATACTGTTTAAAACAAAAAATGAGAACCCAGTAATTTGAAAAAATTCAGAAGCCCAATTTTGGAACTAGGAGAACATAACTTCCAATTAAATTCTTGATTTGCATCCAACGAACCATAATGTCTGAGATTAGCCATTGCCCGAGGGGACTTCTCGCGTCCAATGCGACGGAATGACTTATTCGGCCTCCGGGATTAGGATGAACGTATTATATCGATTTGACTTCGAACGAGGCCAGTGCCTTCTCCTTCTTTATCCTCCCCTCCCCTTCATCTATTTTGGGTCTTGTTCCGGGTCTAACAAAAAAAAGATAAGCTATCGTAGACTAGTGATTAATTTCACTCGGCAATAATTTGATGCATTAGTCGAAATTATCCCGTTCATAGTTCAAGTGAAATTACAAAAAAAAAATTTAATAATTTCAATTCCTGGGACTATTACAGATATTTCAAAAAGTATTTAAATCTGAAATTTATTTTCAAATAACCGAAAAAATTTAATATTTATCAAGGTGGCTACTAAATTTTGACCCTGAAATTCCGGGACAATACTCCCGCATTTTTCCCTGTTATAAATATTAGGTCCCTTTTAGGACAGAAAAAGTGATTTTTTAATGAAAATGGATTATTTTTATAAAAAATTAAAAAATAAAAAATTATATATTTTTTTTTAATTTTATTTTTATCTTCCAAGAAATTTTACATCATTTGAAAGAATTCAAGTAATTTTAAGAAATTACCAGGGATTCGACGGGGCTTTAAAGTATCTTTTTAAACTATTTAAAAATAATAAAAAAATGTTCAACATATTTAATAAAACTTACAAGTGTCAAACAAAAATATTTATACTCATTATTCTGAAAAGTGTTTCCAAACCGGAAATCCACTTCTCCCATCAAAAATAAAACCAACCTCAATTCTCAGATTTTCTTGGATTTTTTTTCAATTTCCAGACAATTCTCAAATTTCCTTAAATTTCCGCACAGTAGACACTAAATTAAATATTTACAAACAATTTGGGCCTTGACCTTGACCGAGGAAGTAATGACCTCAGAACCGAATTGTGAGGAAACTGGTAGAAGTCAAAGCTAGTTTACGTCAGAGGTTCACGACCTTGAATGGAATCTCGTCAACGACAACCTGTTGACGACGTCTCTCCGGTGCCAAGAAGCATCCCCTTAATTTAAGTAGCCAAGTCAAACTTAAGAAAATCACGAAAAATACCTAGCAACTTCCGGTTTACGATTTCTCAATCCCACGTTGTAGATATATACATTCTATTTATTATATATATTATATATATTTTTTTTATGTTATATAGACACGCTCTAGCAGAAAGTTTACGTCAAAGTGGATTAAGGCCCTTCTTTGGGGCCCGATGAAAGACCTACTTAGATGAGAAATTGGCGATGGCACGATGCCCAGCTAAGAATCACAGATTACGGGATCCTCGGCCCATTGAAATTGGGCCCTCGTCCCAATTCAAAAAGGCACTTATACCCCACACAAGGGCCTCATTCGTCAGCGGATCGAGAAAACACCGGATGCTTCACGAAAAGCCACCCAAATTCCAATAAATTAGATTTTACAAAATTCAATAAAAAAATAATAAAATAAGAAAAGACATAATTTAAAAAAATCCTCTCCCCTTGAGTTAATTTTTCACCCACTAAAAACAGTGACAAAATATCGAAACTGTATCTTTCCAAAGTCACTGTCGGCGAGGAATAAAGACTATTAAAAATAAATTTAAGAAAGACTGGAGAAATAGGAGATTAAATGCGTCACCAAATGCAATATCCGGACCGTTTGAAGGCCGGATTGGGACGATTGCAAAAGTATTTTTTCTTGCGTGGTAAGTATCGAGTTAATTCTGTTTTTTCTCTCTTTCTCTCTTTCATGCAACTTACGAGTGATCTCGTAAACGCGTTATGCAGTCCTGTGGATATTTTTTCCGCTCTCTTTGCAGGTTTTACGCTCGTTGAGCATCGGGTGGAGGACGTCGAGACACAAGGCCGATGGAGCCCCCCCTCCTCCTTTCATCTGGGGCCCTACCCCCTCCAGTCGAGACCCGTTAACGCGCACGGGGCCCCACGTGCTCGGAAAATGGAAAAGGGTCGCCAGAAGAGAAAAGAACCCGTGTAAATAGAGATCTTGTGGTGATCCTTTTGTGGAGCATTTCTGGGACAGAGAATCGAGATAACGATCAACCAGTCGCGTGCAAACCCCTCACGACGATTATTAATAACGACTTTGGGACCTTTTCTGTTTTATTGCTTTTTTATTAAGAGGGAATGATTTTTCTCGCGATATTTAACCGATTTTTTTCGACATTCACTTAAAAGTGAGGTTAAGATGCAAAATTTTTCACCTCGCCAGTTTGAGCGAGGATAAAACCGAAACTGAAAAAGAATACACTTCAATTTTCGAGAGATAGAATCCTCTCGACGGAGAAAATGATTTTACAAAGTATCAAGTTTATATCGCTAGATCGCGGATATCTGAGAGTGGGGATAAAGCCCGGAAGTCACCACCTCGTGACTTTGAAGGCCTGTAAAACCTTAATAAAGTGAGAAAAACGGATGATTTTTGAGAGATTGGTTCCTTACCTTGGAGATAATATGTATTCGGATTTTGAAGGTTATACCATTTCGAGATTAATTTCTTCAATAGAACAGGCAAAAAAAGGTTTGGACCCCGTATTTTTGATAGGGCGGGTCTTCTCGGTGGCAACAAGACCCCCCTGGGTTTGTTTTTATCACAAAGGATATCTAACTTGAACAGTGCCTGATTTCGAAGATATCGGTGAATGATATTGACCGGGTGGTTAGATTAAATGAAAATCTTGTAGTGGCGAACGCGGAGAGCGAGTTGGAATCGATAGTGGAGTTAGGAGCGCGTGAAATCGAGGGACGAGGTGGTCTGGCTTAAAGAATGGTACTACCCTGGCGAAGGGGTAGCATCGCTATAGGTCGACCAATTAGAAAGAGGATTGTATAATTGGGGAGATAAAGAATCAAGAATTCCCAGGCACCTACCAGCTGCCGATGCGGAGGCTGTCGGATAAGAGGCAGGTACAAAACGGACAGACGGATGGCCGAAAGGCCGGTAGGACCAAATCATCATCATCAAGGACCAAAAACCAGTTTCACACGTACTCGCTCACGCAAACCCGAGAATCGAGTCGACGGACCTCCTAGCGCACGTCTCGCGATTCAAGACTGTGTGCAATGTCCGCGACTACTTTGGTATCCCACTGTGGAAGAACGATCGATCTCCATATTACGTAACGTGTCCTGGGGCTCAGCTTCCGCCTCTTTTTTATTTCAGTTATTCCTTTTATTATTGCATTCCGTTATCAAATTATTCTTATACGAAAACCAGGATATTTTCTCATTTTGTTTTTTTTGTGGCGGGGTAAGAGAGGGGAGGATAAAAGGAAGGGTAAAGGGGAAGGTAATGAAGGGGGTAAAGAGATGGAAAAGAACTTGTTCGGATTAGATTTCTAATTTTTGAGATAGACTTGGAGATCGATTAGAAAAGATTTTGTGTCGGTTCGGACCTTTCTTCCCGAAACATGACGACCTAGAAAAAATAGAAAAAATCAGTTTTTGGCTAGAATTTTTTGTCGATATTATTTTTATTCAAAAACAAAATATTTGCTCATGTTGATTGTCTTTTTTGGGGGAAGGGAGCAAGAGGAGAGGAGGGGGTAGAAAAAGGATAAAACTGGGTTTCTGGCTTCAGTTTTTTGTCGAGTGAAATTTTATAATGTTTTTCAGAGTCCCTTAAACAAATGCGAGAAGTGTATATCTCGATTAGGAGCGACGGTCAATGACGAGAGCTTTCTAAACTCGGGGCGAGGACACGTGCACACGATTCGAAGTTAAAAGCACTCGTGGGTCGATTGTATTTTGCATGAAGCCCGCACGACGAGTGTCCTCTCGTATTATTTACTAAAGCAATTAATTAAAGGGTTTCAAAAGAAAAAGTCCGACTAAAATCGTCTTTCTGTGGTTTTAAAAATTGTATTGACATTTTTTAAAACTGAATTAGATTAAATTTCACGTGTTTCAGATAAAAAAAGAAAGAAGAAAAAAAACTTGCAAATCGATTACAAAGAGTTTGATTCTGTGCCGGTTCGAACCTTTCATCCCGAAAAATGACGATCACTTTTTCTATACTTTACAAACTTGTAAATATACACACCAGAAGAATTTTTTAAAACTTGAAGGCCGACACTTGAAAACAAGTGATTTACTTACTCCGCCGAGCCGGTAGAGAGAAGTTACGATGATGGGGTGAGGGGCGAGGCTTTGGTGCTAACAGGCATTTTTCCCGGACGTTTCCGCGGAAAGACTCGATGGAATGCCTTCGACTGGCAACAATTACCCGTCGTAAACGAAGCCTCGCTCTCTAGTTGCGCCGAGATTGAAATATAAAACAGCATTTTTTCGCCTCCCCCTCTCCACCCCCCCCTCCTATTTGGAGTCTCGCAACCACTCTCAGAGCAAATGAAACATTAAGCAGGAGGTAACTCGCGCTCGAAATCATCGGTTTCTGGTACAGAGGAGTTTTGGTGGGTAAGGATCTGCGAGGGGGGTGAGGGGGGGGGGCGTAGTACTTGCTTGAAGTTTTTGCTGGATACAAAAGTCGTAGAGTTATCGGCGCTGAGGTCGTTAAAAGGTGCTGCCCAGGAAATCCATCGGGAGAAAATTATCGCCGAGGATTTTTACTTGGAATTAGAGAGGGTGGAGGGGGGACAGAGACGCTCGGAGGCAAAAAGCCGAGGTTTGTCTAATTGAGATTTTAACGAGTGAAAATTTATAGAA
The DNA here is from genome assembly GCA_904066015.1 of Synergus gifuensis. NCBI lineage: Eukaryota > Metazoa > Arthropoda > Insecta > Hymenoptera > Cynipidae > Synergus > Synergus gifuensis. The sequence continues at coordinate 62,760 of CAJFCO010000063.1, forward strand.
CTGATAGCAGCCTTTCCGATTCTGCAGTCTTCTAGAGTGTAGGAAAGTTACTTTGTTCTCTGTTTAGATGAAAGATTTGTGAAAGAGTTTTTTTAAGTAAAGTTTTTTGGATGTTTATATATTCAGATGGATTTATTGATTTTTAAGTAATATTTGATCTAATTCTGAGTAGCGAGTTGATTTCTTTTATTTTTTGGAGAAATTCGGGGAAACCGTTATAAGTATCCTTTCGTATCTAAGCACAGCGCAGATGGTCTTTCTCTTCGGGATGTGTATTGGCTGTCGCTTCATTACACGCACAGTCGCACACACATGCACCCTGGAGAGGAATATAGCGTATTGGGTGTCCGTATAAAAAAATCTTCCCCTAGGACCACTACATTGTATATGCTACACAATCAAGGGATAACGCAATACCAACCGGGCCACCCCCCCCCCTTCACCCCTCCCACTTTTATCCGAATTGGTCCATCCAAGCGCGCACGAGAGGATCTCTCCTCGAATATTCTTTATATTTCATAAAAGAGTAAAAAAGAACTGCCCATTCCGATGCAACTCTAGGTTTGCTAAAATACCATTTTTACGATTTCCCGCTTTTTTTCTGGACTGGTGAAAGAGAATTATTGGTTTATTTAATAATAATTCAATTTAAGAATTTAAGAATAATTTAAGAATTATCTTAAATTATTCTTATTTAAGAATTATCTTAAATTATTGGTTCATTCTTGTGGAGAATATTTAGCATTTTTTAATTCGAATCGAAGTGGAATTTTATTGCGGATAGGAAGTTGATTTCCAGTTCTAGTCGAGGTCTAATCATGGAATTTTTCTTTAAATCAGGAATGTTTTTTTATACTAGGAATTTTTTTTAAAACCGGGATTTTTTTTAAACCAGGATTTTACCAAAATTTGACTTATATTTGACCTCGTACTTGACTTTTAGAAATGGATAATGTTTTTTTCAAATAGAATTGCATATTTGACCTGGAATTTCAATAAAGTGAAATTCCACCTGAAATTTCATATTATATTTGAAAAGGGAATTTCCGTATTTCGCCTGAAATTCAATTTGAAATTCTTAATTTGACAAGGAGTTTGTATTTTTGACCAGCAATCTTCATATTTGACTTGGAATTTCCACATTGGACGAGGAATTACCATATTTAGTCTAAAATTCGATAAGGAATTCTATACAAAACCATAAAATTCCTTACTTGACCTAGAATTTTCGCATTTAACATAGAATTTCCATGTTTGACCTAAAATATCCACATTTGACCTAGAATTCGATCAGAATTTGAAACTTTGACCTAAAATTTCATGTGACTTAACATTTAATCGGAAATTTGCCCAGGAATTCGTCTGAATTAGGGATAAAGTTCGACCTAGAAATCCATACTTAACCAGCAGTTTCCTTATTTTACTAGGGTTTGTAATACTTAGTTTGAAATTAGACCTGAAATTCCCGACTCGACCTCGAGTTCCATATTAAGTGTTACAGTCGACCGAGAATTTTCACATTTGGCTTATAATTTCCACACTTGACCTGGAATTTCCATATTTGACCTATAATTTCAATACTTGACCTACAATTTCCACGTTTGACCTCAACAAAAAACCCAAAACAATCCGAAAATACCCAAATTTGAATTCCAGTTCTGTACGTAGAGCTTTTCACCTCCTTACAAGAAGAATTATTCCGCTTTAACGCTTCTGCTTCCTAACGAGAAAAATATAAAGATCTTGTGATCTTTGGAACCTGATGCTTGTCTCATCGAAGGGTCGCGCGACCCTGGACACAGGAAGGATGCACTGACCCTTCAATTCTCCCATGTTCACGGCATTCTTTGCGAGCAATTTTCCAGAAGTGGGCGACAAAGCCGCTGTCACAATAACCCACTGGGGATAAAAAAAAGGAAATAATCGCCTAGTCGAGGTAGCGAAATAAACGATACAATCGCCGCTTGTCAATACATTCTGACAACAGTACAAATAAAAATGGTGGGGACTCTCTGACCCCCCTCCACCCTATCACCTTGAAAGACTAAGTATTGAAAAGAGAGGGCGTGCAATATATTGTTGGGAAACCTTCTTCTTAGACCGGTAATTCCATTTGTTCGACACAAGATTCGGAAACTTGACCTGTTAAAAAGTCCTTTCAAAGATTCGAGAAAATTTGAGACGGGAGGGGAATTTGAAAATGAAGATCGATGGGAATTGGAATCGTCTCAATTCGATCTCAACGCCTTGGGATAAACGATTTGTTTGGAAATGGAACCAATTATCGGAAATTTGAATAATAAGCTTAGAGATTGGAAATTTTTGTATTTCTGAAGAATTTTCTACCTTTTCTTTTTTATTTTTGGAAAAATCAGATAGTTTTGTAATGTGAGGAACAAAAAGAAAAAAAGGCTGTTGCAGTTTTGACGTAAATTAGTTTTATGGACGAAATAGTTGAATTTTCAAGAAAGAAAATTAACTTTTAAGTAAGCAAATGGATTTTTAACTAAATATTGAAATTTTTAACGAAAAAATATGATTTTGCATCATAAATATCGATTTTCAACTCAATATTGAAATTTTCAACTAAAAACTAAAATTTTCTACGGAAAATTAGATTTTCAACCACAAATGTCAGTTTTTAACTTAAAATTTTACTTTTCGACCAAAAACGTAAATTTTCACCAAAAAAACAAATTAATTTTCACCCTAAAAAGTGAATCTTTAACAAAGAAAATTAATCTTCAACGCTAAATATTAGAATTTCGAACCAAATAAAAAAGAAAAAGAGAAATAAACGTAAAAAAAGGGAAAAAAAGATGAACACTTAAAAAAAAAGGTGAAGACAGGGAAATAAAGGAAAAACTGAGAACCCTGTAATCTGTCGACTTTGTAAAATATGTAAATATTAATAAACATCGTATATTCAATACCTCCTCGAAACTAGGATGAAAAATATTCTCTGTTTCAGGTGTAACGTTACAATCCTTTGCTTTGAAGTGAATTACTTTGTAACGCCCTTCTCCCTTAAAAAAAACTAATTTTTCCAGACTTTTAAAAACAGGAAAGATAGCGCTAACGATTCTTTAATGAAAGGTATTCTCTCGAGTGTCGGCTATTTTTTCCGTCTGCCTCTTCTGGATTATGCGTTTTACAGAAGTACACGCGTGCATATTACAGAAGCGAACTGGAATCCGACTGCTGAAGGTACAGCGTAAAGTAAATTACTTTTTACCGGCGTGCTATCTCCGCAGCCGTTAGTGTCTCCCTGTTTTTTAAAACCCGCTGTTTCCAGATCCGGTAAAAACCATGGCAGAGGGAAAGACGAAAAAACTAGAGAAATGAGAGAGAGAGAGAGAAAGAGAAAGAAGAGAGAGAGAAAGAGAGAGAAAAAGAGAGCAGCACTTACAAGTGTAAGCCCTCGGTGTAATAATAATACTCGTGACATTTCGTCTACTTCCTCTCTCCGAGCCAGGAAGGAACGCTTTTTTCTCCGACATGACGAAAATAGTAAAACTTGGGGTCTTTTTTCAGATTGGGTGAGAATTTTTTTTATTGAAAGAAATATCGTATCCTGTGTTGTGGATAGATCTGTGAAAGGTTGACAGTCTTCTGTTTTCAGATTTGGTACGTTTTAATTTTGAGGAGAGGCCTTTCGATTAGTCGCGCCAGTGAAAATAATACCAGGAAAAGGGAAATCGTGCGCAGAGGAGCGAGAAATCGCTGGAACGAAATATTACGTTTTAAATACCGCGGAGAGAAGGAAGAGTTTGGCGAAATTGTCTTGAGTCATTGAAAAGTTCCTCGACAAAAGTCAAAGGTGTACTTAGACTTATAAATCGAGCGAAAAATTCGAATCACTTAATTGTGGGAGAGAAAATGTAATTTCAAATATTGGCAGAGTTTCCACGAAATTTTGTCTAAGAAATTCCCAGACAATTCCCACACTGTGACCGCATTTTTTCAGCTTATGAATATGTGGTCCCTCTTACGACACAATTATTACTTTTTATTTTTTTAATAATTTTTAAGAATTTCAATTTTAGGTAAGAAAAAAGTGATTTGAAATAATTTTAAGGAAATTTCTAAGAATTCTTAAAAGTTTAAAGATTTTCATGAGATTTCATAAAATTTTAAGACATTTTAAAGGTTATAAAGAATTTTATTGGATTTTTAAACAATGCAGAAGAGTTCAATGATTTTTGAGATTTCACAGGATTTCAAATGATTTTATGGAATTTTAAGGATTATAAGGGATTTTGAGTAAATAAAGAAAAAATTCCAAGAGATTTCTAGCGGTTTTAGGAGATTTTTAAGAATTTTAGGAGATTTCGAAAAGATTTAAAAGAATTTCAAGGAATTCATGGGGACTTTAAAGGATTTAAGGATATTTGATATTTTAATGATTTTCAAGAATGCAAAAGCGATTTAAACAGATTTACAAAGATTTAAATAATTTCAAGAAATTTCGAAGAGAATTTCAAGAGATTTTTAACGATTTTAAAGAATTTGAAAGCATTTTAATGGAATTCAAAAGAATTTAATTAATTCTAAGAAATTTCAAATGATTTGAAGGAATTTCAAGAGATTTTTAAAGAACTCAAAATAGTTTTAGGATTTTCACAAGATTTCAAGAAATTTTTACGGGATTTTAAAGGATTTGAAAAAATCTAAATGGTTTTAAAAAATTATAAATGAATTTAAGAAACATCAAAGAATTTCAAGAGATTTTAAAGGATTTCTAAGAATTCAAGAGATTTTAAGAAATTACCCGGGTTAAATAATCAATTCCGGGAAAAAATTGACTTCTTACTTGGAATTTTATCTATTAAATTCTGAAATATATCTTATAGAACAATACCTATAATTCCCTTTAAAAGAGAAAATTCTCAGAAGCTGTAAAACCCAAGTAATCTGTAAACTACTTTGAAAAAGTAATAAATGCTTAATAGCCAAGTCCTTAAAAATAGAAATATAGTGAAATTGTCGCAGAACAAAGATTTTTCTGTAAAAAGAAGCTGGTTTCCATTTTTCTGAGTCACCGTCGGGAAGATAATAAAAATTAAAAACGTGTATGAAGTAGTTTACAACAGAATAATAATTTAAATCAAATTTCAATTAATAAAATTCTAATAATCACAGTTTTAATTAATCCAATTTCGATCTTAAAAACAATAGTTCTTCAAGTACGTTTATAAAAAGAGAAAAGATATTCATCCAATTATCGAAAGAAGTTCAGATTATTTTTATAATACTTAATAATCACTAATTAGCAGTAGATCATTAATTAAAATTAATATTTTTTAATTATAGAATCTCATATTTCTAATTATATAATAATTGCTGAATAATTATTCGAGCCATAAAAGTCTATAATTATTTTTATTGTAAAATTGAAGAATAATTGTCTCTCCTCTAAAATAGTGGAAAAGAATCACTAAATTGATTTTAAACGCGATTTAAAAAATAAATAAAAATTGAAGAACTGCTAGTTATTGAAAACGAATCACTAATATTTTAATGATAAACTTTATGCAGTGATAAATTTAAGATTCGTAGGAGTGGAAATAAGTCGGAGCAATTTGTACAAAGATAATTTAAATAATAGGAGTGTAAAATAAATTGTACAAGTCATCAGATTTTTTAAATACGCAATTTGCAAATTTAAATATGAATATTGCATTTCCGGATAAATTTTCTGCGAAAGTATTTAACTCGATTCGAAATGGGTGATACTACAAAATTAATCTAGATTACAAATTGAAAATTTACTCTCTTTTTCTTTTTTTACTTAAAATGGAAAATTGAAATTTATAAGTGGAATTTTTTCCTTTCTAAAATGGATGCTGCGACTTGAAGCAATTTTCCTGCGACGGTAAAGAGACTAATTGGAAAGTTGATATTTTATCGAGAAAATAAAAATTTCCAAGTTTCTACGCTTAGATGAATTTTAAAAATTCAATATAAAAAACGAACTTTACAATTTTATAATTTAAAGTCAATTAAGCAAATAATCAAAAAAAAGAAAAAAGAAGATGAAAAATATTTCCGTATAATTTTTAAAATTATTTCCTTACTATTGAGAAAAAAATTATAGACGGAGGGGGGGGGGGGGAAAAAATTTTATAGAGATTGAAATCCTTTCCACTGAAATGGTATCCGATTTAAAGAAATAGTCGCGCTTCAATTAAAACGAAAATATGGTTTGTGGAAGGATTCTGGCGCCCTAAGGTCTTGAATGAAATGTACCTTGTCGTCCTCGTGGGGGGTGGGGGGCGTGGGTGGTGTGTACATTCGGGGCGCATAGTCTCCAATAGAGGATGCGCCGCCCGTCGATGATCCCTGACTCCTTGGCGGGCTGAGATCAGGAATCGCAGCGTGGTAGTCCTGAAGGCCACCAACCACCCCCGTGGGTACCACGGGCCGATACTCCATCCCTCGAACCTCCATTTTGGTCCCAATCGGAAACCCCGAATAAACCAGCTTGAGGCCGTTTTATAGAAATATTCCCTTTCTCGAAAAGCCGCCCAAAACCCGGACGGACAATCACTAAAACTCTTCCTCCCACTTTTGAAAAATTTCGGCACCGCCAAGTCAAGGTCACTCTTTATCCAGACAAATCCAATTTTCGTAGCGAGCATCCAAACACAATACCACCAACTAACAATTACTTAATTAATCAATCAATAACTTCATTAGCATCTAATCTGAGACACAATCCAAAGTTTCGAACTTTCAGAATATCCCTGAGACTTAAATATTTAATTATTTAATCCTTAAATAATTAAATTAATTCACTTGCACCACACATCACAAATCCGAATTGCCTAATTCAGTCTCTGAATTCAAAGTTTAGACGCAAGTTTAATTAACACGACTTCAGTCCAATTAGCATGACTTAATTATAATTGAATGGACTTAAAACTTAACTTATTGTTATTTCAATAATTTCCGAGAGCAATTTCTGGTCAACAAAAAAAGAAACCGGCCAGACGTCGAAACACGCGCGCGTGTTTACAGTTTTTCGGGCCGACTCGTTTTTCCCGGATTCTATCGGGGTAATGCTCACCCCTTGGCTACTTTTTGCCGACTGAATGTTTTGCGCCGCTCCGCGGGTCTCGAAGAGCTGGCAGACTCGCGAGAACCGAGTCGCTATCCCCACTCCCGATTGGCGGTCTCCCCCCTGACCCGCCATCACCATTGCCCCCCTATTCGTCACCGCCACTGAGTTCGTATCCCCACCCCCCCTACAGACTCGAGTGGAGTGCCGATGCCCCCTCCCCCTGTAGGCGAAGCGCCTTCCCCCTCCCGGCGGGGTTCTTCCCTAGACGAGAGTGAAACGAGGAGAGCACGCACACGTGGGGCAAGGGGAGGGGGATAATTAAGCGGGCATATCGTGTTCGTTCTCTTCTGCTTCTGCTTTACTTTGCCTTGCTTCTGCCTCCCTGTGGCGCTCTCGCTCTTTTCTTCTGTCCACTCTTTATTACTTACTCTCATTCGCTTTTCTAAATCCCCCCCCCCCGGCCCACAACCAACCCTCCCACCCCCGCGGGATATACCCCCGCCAAGGGTATATCACACTGAATGGAGATGTAATCTTTTTCTTTGATTTTTGTTTCAGAGGCAATTTGTAGTGTTTCTAAATTTAGAGATTTTTTTTAGATTTTTTTTAGGGTTTTCTTTTTCTCTTTAAGTGTTCGCTAATCTGTTTCAGAATTTTTTTTAAAGACCTTTTCTGGTGTTTTATAGTATTTCTTTATTACTATTTTTTGTTTTCTTGTTTTTGCTCTTTTTAAAGGATTGAGATAGAAAATAAAATGGAAGGAAAAGTAGAATTAATGAATGAAACGGTTGATGAATGGGGTTAAATAAAAAAGAAAATATAAAGAGATAAAGTGAGAAGGGATAAAGGGGATTAAAAAAATTATATAGATAATGAAAAGGGAAGATAAATGAATAAAAGGGATACAGTTAAAATAATGCCTTATTTGTGAAAGGGAAATGTTGATTTAAAAATTTTTTTTAATTTAATTTAATTCCTCTTTTCGAGAGGACTCAAGTAAATAAAAACGAATCGTGTATTTTTCAATGAAAGAGAAATAACTTTCGACACAATTCTCAATCGTACTTAATACTTATATATATCCGAACCCTTGTCTACTTTCATGAGTTTCCAGCTCTCGCGACATGTCTCCCGGAAAATAAAAAAATTCTCTCCTGCGACCGGAAGCCAAACGGATCTCGTCTGGTCCGGCTTTCGTTAAAATCTCGTTTTGCGGTCGAAATCGTAGCAAACGAGCGCTTCTCTCTTCCGCAGTGTCGGAGTTCTGCCTTCAGAAAAAAATTAAGTGAAAAAACGATGGTAAAAAAAGCGAAGCAGGGGTAAAAAGTGTCGTGCGTATTTCCGAGACGTGTGTCTCCAACAAGAGAAGGAAACGAGGCAAAGGAGAGGAAGGAAGAAAAAAAAATTCCTCTACAAATTTTCGTGACAATTATCGGAAAATATTATTATTCCTGGAACTCTCATCCGGGTTTAAGAAAAAATTCCGAAAAATTTTCTCTAAAAATATTTTCCGGAAAATTGTATTCCAAAAATTTTTCCAGTAAAATTGTATTCCAAAAATATTTCCAGTAAAATTGTATTGATATTTTCCGGAAAATCGTATTCTATGGATATTTCCCGGGAAATTGTACTCTAAAAATATTTCCCGGAAAATTGTATTCTAGATATATTTTCCGGAAAATTGTATTCTCGGGATATTTACCGGAAATTATATTTTGTAGTTATTTCTCGGAAAATTGTATTATAGGAAAATTTCACGGGAAATTGTATTCCAGGGATATTTCCCAGGAAACTATATATCTTAGCTATTTCCACTAAATTGTATTCCCAGTATATCACCGGAAAAATTGTATTCCACTGATATTTCCCGAAAAATTGTAATTCTATATTTCCCGAGAAATTGAATTTCCGTTCAGAATTCGTCTGTAATTTTGTATTACCAACAAAATAACTAAAAAAAATTAAAAAACAAGCAGTTGCCACTCGAGAAAATTTTTCGCGATTTCCTATCAAAAAAAGCGAGAGTGAGTCTGTAAAGGCAGAATAAAAAAACCTCTCGAATGAAAGTCCTCAATGAAAAGCCGCGACACTGTGAGTTGAAAACACTCCTTTATGGAGACGTTACACGGATCCGTGGGCATCTGACAAATTTCTGACTTTTACTCTCTCCCCTTTTTTTCTCTTTCCTTCCTCTACCTCTCTCGCTCATTGGATTGTTAGAAAAAAAGGGACCATTAGAAGTGATGCTCACAAATGCAGGAGCAGTTCTCTATGTTTAGGTTTGGCGGTCGACAGATAGATAATCGAAGAGGGGGAAGTTGGGGTGATTTTTGTTAGAGAATCGATGCGTCATTTTCTCCACGGCTGGTTCCTTCATCGTGTACTCTCTATACTCTCTATAGGATGTAAACGATTTTCGGCCGGTCTTCTCTCGGCTCTTGAGCAACAGAAGGCATCCGGGTATGATGTTGCGTTTTTGGCTCGATCGATGGAGATAAACCGACGAGATCAAGTCACGCTCTTTGCTTCTGGTATCCTCCTCTTCCTTTGATCTTGTACGCCTTTAAATTTCCCGCTTTAATCTGCGCTTGCGCAATATATATCTATTTTTACTGTTAGTTATTATTGATGAACATTCCTAGACGGGAATTCCTCTTCATTTTCAAGAAACTCACCAGTTTTCCCAGAATACAATTTTCCAGGCGAATTTCCCCAGGAATACAATTTTCCGGAAAACTTACTGCAAAACTGTCCGAGAATTCGGGGAAAACTAAAAATTCGAGGAATAATTAATAATGTTTTCTGGGATTACAATTTTCCGATTTTTTTCTGTATTCCCGAACATTTTTCACAATACAATTTTCCGAAATTTCAAGTTGGTTTTCTTTTGAATACAATTTTTTGTAAATCTTTCGAGAATACTGTTGAATAATTGAAAGAAAATTTCTAGGAATACTATTTTCCGAGATTAAAATTTCCCGATTTTACCAGCGTTTCCGAGAGTTTATCTGAACACAATTACCTGGTAAAATTCCATGTTTACAAGGAATACTCTGGGTTAACAATTTCCCGATTTTCCTACCATTCTGGAAAGTTTCCCAGAACACAATTTTCTGGGAAAATTCTAGGAAGAAATTCGGGAAAAATCCAGAAATACGATTTGATTCAATAAAAAAATGTTATTCCTTTCCTCTCACCACTTGACATAAAAAAAAAACACTTGTTGAGAATCGGTGTCAAAACACTTTTTTGCAGTGTCAACGGCCCATAAGTGAATTAGTGGAACCTATTTAGCGAGCCAAAAAAATGTGTATACAAAAAAATGTGTATACAAAAAAATGTGTATACAAAAAAAAAAGTAAAAAAAGATGGAAAACTGGATGAAAAAGTCGGTCAACCGCAAAAGGTGGGATGAGCAAGAAAATTAGAGGAATAAAAAGTGAATTCATAAACCATAAAGCATAGAGAAGATGTTTGAAGGCAGATAAATACCTGTAAGAAATGAGACATGAGATCATTGGGGCAAAAAAGGCCCTTCGAGAGTTTTTCTCGCCGGCGCCTCAAACATTTTTTATTTTATTTTTTTTCTTGATTCTCTGCCTCCGAAAAATCCAAGCACGCGCTTCCAAGTTCCCTCCAGCCTATTTTTTCCTTTTCTTTGAGATTAAGAGTATATCTTTCCCTCTCGTTCTTGGCGAAAAAAAAAACAAGCGCAAAAACCGGTCGGTAGCCACCACACGTGAATCAGTAGCAAACCGATGATGAAAATAAAAGGGACCCAGGGCGAGTGAGACGAGTTACAAAAAGGTAAATAAAGTAAAGGGGAACGAGGAAGGTCGAAAATTAGGACAAGAATTGCCTTGTGTCGGTTTTCATTTTTTTTTTATATTATGTCAACAAGTTTTCACACTTCGAATTTAAATTTTTTTCGAAATGGGTCTGACTTTTGGGTCTGTTTAATTTTGGGCCTTGTTTCAGAATATAACACAGAAAATTCCAGGGAATACAATTTTCCGGAAACTAACTATTTTAGACAAATTTCCGGAGAATACAATTTATTAGAGGATTTATAAGAAAATTAAATTATGGGAAATTCATTAGATTACAATGATCACGGAAATTTACTGGAACACAATTTTCCAGGAAAATTCAGTGCAATACAATTTCTCTGGAAATTACATGAACTACGATTTTCTTATAAAATTCTATAGAACACAATTTTCCGAAAAATTCTTGGGAATATAATTTTCCGGAAAATTCTCTGAAACACACTTTTCTCAGAAAATTCATTAGAATTCCATACAATACAATTTCTCAAAAAGTTCACAAGAATACAGATTTTCAGGAAAATTCCACATCACAATTTTCCCATAAGATTTATAAGAATACAATTTTCCACGCGAATTGAATGGAATACAATTTTCCCAGAAAACTCAGTAAAATATAATTTTCTCGGAAAAATCATTGGAATACAATTTTCCCGAAAAAACCACTGGAACACTATTTTCCGAAAATATTTTCTGGAAAACAATTTTCTTCAAAGATTTTTTAAAAAGTTGAGTAATAGAATTTTCCTAGAAAATAAGTAGGAACACAATTTTTCGAGTGTTCCAAACATTGCAAGGGCGTAAAATTTTTTCCCAAACTACAAAAATTTTGTGAACAATTTCTACGTAAAGAATTCGAAGGTGTCCGCGATCGTTTCTCGAGCGCGAGTGTCCTTGATTTTTTTCCATGGGACTCGATACGAATTCATCAAGGGCATGAAGTGGCCCAATGCTTCTTAAATCGTACGTCTCGCTTGACGAATCACAGATAATGAAATTTCCCGTCTTCAATCATTTTCACGGACATTTAATGATCAATAACGAATATCTATTTAAAAATAAATTTCTAATAATTAATAATTATACATTACCAAAAAAGAAAAAAAAATGTAGCACCGAGTGTTCTACACAAAATTTCCCTAAATCTCTGAAAATCAGCGAAGTAGCAATTCGGCGTTCAGGGAAACGTAAAAAAAATTCAATAGAAAAAGCTGAGTGGTCCCAGAATTGTAGATAGAAATCGGCTTTGAGGTGTTCGCGCAAGTAGGCACCTTGGCACGTTTATTATGATTAGAAGCAACCAAGCGTGTTTCTGAATGTTGCATTTTCGCCTCACGATGGAAAGAGAAAGAAGTTGAGATAGAATAAAAAGATAAAAAAAAGAAGAAAAAAGAGAAAAATGTAGCGAGGGGGGTGGGTGGGAAGTTGGTGGCAGAATAAGGATAATGCGATACCCAACTTCACTTCCAATACCAAAAAGCATTTGAGCATGACGTCGTCGATGTCGATCTCGCTTGTATTGTCGCTGCTCTCTAAAATCCTAAGTGCTTCGAGTTCTAAGCGACATAACCATAACCTGATTTTTAGATGCGTGAACCGATTCGCAATTCGGTGAAATCGACGAGATTTCGACTTTTTTTTGTATTTACTATTGCCAAGAAACACGCGTAACGCCTTTTTGGTTCGTGCGTTTAAAATTCATTTTTAATTAATTGAAAGTGCTGCTGCAATACAAAAAAAAGGATACATATTACAAGAGGCGTTGACTTGCACATCTGGGCGTTTTATTTTCCATTTTGGGCCTTATTTGTCAAATTTGGGACTTACCTTCAAATTTGGGCCTTATTTTTCATGTCTGAGTCTTATGTTGTCATTTTGGATCTCGAACACATTATTCTGGACCTTTTTTTTCATTTTTGGGTCTCATTGTGAAATTTTGCAATTTACTGTTATATTTTGGGCCTTATTATACAATTTTGGATCTTATTGTTCCATTTTGGGTCTTATTTAAAAATTTTAGACTTTATTTTACAGTTTTCTTCTTAATTTGCAAATTTATGCCTTATGTTAAAATGTTGGGCCTTATCCCTTTTTGGAATTGGGTCTTATATTTAAATTTTAGAGTCTGGTACCGGTTTTTGAGTCTTATTTTGCAATTTTGGGACTCATTGCTCTATTTTTCAGTTTTACTTCACAATTTTAGGTCTTATTTTCCCCTCTTCCTCTTACCTTGCAACTTTCGGCCTTATTTTGAATTTTTTGACCTTATTGCTAGATTTGGGTCTCATTTTGCAAGTTTGGGCCTTATGTTGAAAATTTGAGTCTTATTTCCTATTTAGGGTCCTTTCTACGACTCTAGACCTTATCCGGAAAAATTTTCTCTCACGGGGTCGAGAAGAAAAATCGTCTTTTAAGTCAATCGTATTTAATCATTAAAGTTCGCATCACAGGTGCCCAAAAATTAGCACAAGAACGAAAATGCGCTCTAAATCAGTAATCAGTCATAACCTCGTCATTAATCTCCTGATTTAAGCAGAGTACAATATTTGCATATCGGGTTGCACAAGCGATTTAGCAGGCAATTTTTTGATTTTGATAGATGGTTTCGTTAGATGGAATGGCGGGGGTAGGGGAAAAGAGTGAGATTTGTCTTGAGGCCCAGAACGCGGGCCCGTCATTGTCATTCAAACGACTCGCAATCGGACGGTTGAAATTAGGGCGGGCATCCAACCAGGAGAAAGAGAGGGGGTAAATGTAGGGGAAATATAGAGGTTTTAAAGTTAGACAAAAAAAGGGGAGGGGATTCTGCAATTTGGACCATATGCAAATCAGGCCCAGATGCTTTTATAAAACCACTGGACCAACCGCTCAAAAAATCCGGTTTTTTCCTTCTCGAAAAAAGGGGTGACCACTGACCGCGATCTGAATGCGAAAACGATAACATATAGAAGTCGAGTTGGTTTAATATTATATCTCTGGTTTTTTTATAAGGCCCAATTTTAAAACATGACAACAATTTAAAGTAAGGCCCACTTTTAAAATAGGACAAAAATTTTAAGTAAGGGCCAATTCTAAATTAGGAAAAATTAATTTTAAAACAGGGCCCAAATTTAAATACGGCCTAACATTAATATAAGACCCAATTTTTTAAAATAAATAAATATAAAAAAGAAGAGTGTCTTTTAAAAGACAAGAACAAAATTTAGGTAAGACCCAAAATTAAAGTAAGATCCAAAATTGAAGGCACAATTTTAAAAATAAAAAAATAGAAAGAAGGATAGAGTGGCCTCGAAGATGGAATTTCGGATGAGTCAAGATCACTGAAAAAAAAAGATGTCCTCAAGCTTGTGAATTTGGAGACGATCGATCGGCTATCGGTAACTTGATACGAGTCCTCTAGGTACGTTTTGGGCCTTGTCTGGAATCTTCAGATATCACGCGACGATACCTCGATATAATGTCTCCCGCCGATTCTCCTCACGCCTCTCTTAATTTCTCCTTTTTAACGGATAGCTTGAGTGAAGTGAAAGAAAATAAAAGGAAATAAAAGAAAAGAGAAGAAAAGATGAGAGAACCGGGTGGGTGCCCTGGTGCGAAAGGACAGGCCGCAGGACAAGCAAAACATATGGCAACCGGGTGTTAAGGATCTTTTTTATTCTCCACTCAATTCACCCCACGATCTCATTTCCGAAAATCATTTTTTTTCCCTATCTATTTTTTAAAATAACCTGCAATTTCGAATCAGTCAATTTTGCGGCAATTAAATAAGACAGAAAGAAAAATTGTTTTTTTTCCGATTATTTAAATATCACTTAAGCTCTGATCGAAAAGAAAATAGAATTGGATCTTATTTTTATATTTTGGGCCTCATTTGGTATATTCGGACCTAATTCCGTATTTTAGGGTCTTATTATGCAATTTTGGACCTTGTCCTTATACCTTGTCCTTACCTTGTCCTTGACCTCTCATTTTAGAATTTTTGAACTTTCTTTGTATTTTTGGGCCTTGTTTTGTATTTTTGGATCTTTTTTTTTTGTATTTTTGAAACCTATTCAGTATTTTTGTTTCATATTGTGCATTTTTGTCTCTGTTTTGTATATTTGGACAATATTTAATAATTTTAGGTCCAATTTTAAACTTTTGGGCCTTGTTTCGCACTTTAACTTTCATTTTACAATTTTGAAACTTTTTTTGTCTTCTTGGGTCTTGTTTTGCAATTTTGGGTTTTATTTGATAATTTTGGGCCCTCTTCATGATTCTTGGGTCCACTGTTTTTATAATAATCTGCAATTTCGAATCAGACAATGTTACGGCAATTAAATAAAGCAGAAAGGCATATTGTCTTTTTTTTTAAATTATTTAAATGTAAATTTATGTTCTGATCGAAATTAGAATAGGATAATTATAGTTCGATGAAAGAAATAATTTCATATAGGCGGACTGGATGGCTTATTATGGAATTAAAGTGACTATTATTTATGAAAAGATGAGGCGATGAATATGCTTGACGTTACGAAACATGCCTATTTATTCAGGAGCTAGACTGGCTGAGAGACGCGACCTTATGATTCTCGCAGCAGTGACAAGCACGTAGCGCAATATTGGCAATGACTAAACGCTTTTTACTTCAGTCATTATTTTCTCGGTTCCGCAGCGATACTTTATGGTCCCCATCTGCATTATCCTCTTACAACCCAGTACAACGCATTCATTTTTTACACCTTGACAACTATTTTTTTCATGTTCATTCTTTCAAACTTTCATCTAGACGAGAGAAAATTGAAAATGCTAAAAAAACACTCATTTTTCCCGTTTTAACTTCACCAATTTTAAAACCATTTTCTCAAGCTTAAAACCCCGTCAGAATGTTTCAAACTTAAAAATTGCATTTTTAGAATTTCTTTAAAATTGGGCCTTATTTTATTTTTGGGCCTTATTATCATTTTTTGGTATAATTTTGTATTTCAAAATAAATTAAGAATCCTGAAAAATAGAAAAATCCTTACATTCGCTTTCAGATTTTGAAACACCATTTTTTTCAATACAAAATGGGGTATTATTTCAATTTTGGGCCTTATTTTAATTCTGGGTCTTGCATGGTAACTTGGTAGACAAAAGAACGGTTCCGATTTAATATAAAAGTAATTACTTGAGTCAAGATTCCAATCTAGTTTCGAGAGAGAAATCGAGAGCAATTTTTCGGGGACCTAAGGCCCATTATTCGTAGAAAAGTTTTGATTTTCGTTCGTGCATGAACCGCGTGAACGGTCACGGCTCAACACTCCCTCGCTTCATACGCATGGAGACCAATCCGAATACATGGAAGCAGGGCCTGATTCTTTTTCAGTGCGCGTGGGCCAACGGGCCCCTGGACGAATTAGGGACGCGCGTCAAACCGTGCCGAGTTGCCTCCTTTCAATTCGAGACACCCAGTAGCAGTGGCTCTTACATTCGAAATACCGTAATAGTAAACCACGTCTATTCGTCCTCGTCGATCATCTGACGATCGACGAAATCTTCAGGGACCATTCGATCTTTACAATCACACGACAGATTATACCACTTTTTGGAAGATTTATCACTTTATTTTTACCCGTGAAAAATTGCCCCAGAGCATTTCCCACTTCAATCAAATGATTTTTTAAATTGGGACTTACTTTCAATTTGGGCCTTACGGAACTCTTAAAGTTTATAAACCAGCTTTCATGATCTTTAAGTACTTAGAAAGAAGAAATGTATCTTCAAGAAACTTAATTTTCGATAGTGTGATTTAATTTTGGGCCTTATTTTATATTTGTGGGTAATGTTTTGTGTTTCTGGATCTTATATAAAATTTTAGTCCTAATTTGGTATTACTGACACTAATTTTAGAATTTTGGGTCTTTATTTGTATTATTGGGTCTTGTTTTACAATGTTGGAACTTATTTTACATTTTTGGGTCATGTTTTGTATTTTTGAGTCTTCTTTTGTATTGTTAGTTCTATTGTGCATTCTATTGTAGAATTTTGCTGTTTTTGCAATTATAAATCATTTCGGATCTTATTTTGCATCCTTGGAGTAATATTTTACAACTATAAGCCTTTCTATAATTTTGAGTAATTTTTCAATTTTTCACCTTATTTCAAATTCTAAGCCTCATAAATAATATGCAATTTGGACAAGAAAAATCACACTACAAAGGCCAAATTCACTTTTGGGCCTTATCCATTTAACTCGGGAATTTGCTGCCCAAATATAGTTTTAAAAATTCGTTCTAGAACAGAAATTGTACAAACGTCAGCTTTTAGTTCGAACCTGTTTCTATCATAAATTACAACCCAATCGTGAAAGGATGTTCCTCCTAAAGAAAAATAATACTTCTCGACGGGAACGAATTTCAACTTTAACTGATTCTAAAGTTCCACTCTTTTCTTTCTTTTTTTTTTTGCAACTCTTTTCAGAAAACTACCGGGAGGTAAACTAAAAAAAAATTTAAAAAAAATGTGAGCAACTTGTGTCACTTTGTTGACTAAGCAAGTACAAATACACCTGCAGTGAAGAAAAAAAAACAAAGAAAAAATAAACAAAAATCAAGCGTGTTTAGGCGAGTCGAAGTATTTGAGAGTCGAATATGCCGAACTTTAGAAAAAGTGTCGACCCAGTGAAAAAAAAAGTGGTCGAGAGAACGGTTGCAAAGGGTTGACGAGGCCCAGGCCCGAGTCCAGATGTAAAAAAAACGGTTCATCGTCATGACCGGTTTATTACCCAATTTTCACTTTATTGTAGGAGCGAGACTTTTTTCTAATCCTTTCCCTCTGGTGAAAAGGTGGTCAGTAAAGTAAGTGGGGAAAGGATCGAGAGCCAAAGGATTATCCCCTTATAAGCTCCTTTTACTTTATTATTTATTTTCTTCCTGTTCCTTTCTTCGGGGGCCCGTAAAACACTAAAATTTTATTAGCCACGATTTTTCCGAGCGATGGGTCCACACGTTATTGCAATATTGTAGGTACTATCGGCTATCGAAACTACCTCTCGGTTTTAACTTAAAAATTTTAATCCTTTAAATCTACTAAT
Organism: Synergus gifuensis; assembly: GCA_904066015.1. Lineage (NCBI taxonomy): Eukaryota > Metazoa > Arthropoda > Insecta > Hymenoptera > Cynipidae > Synergus > Synergus gifuensis. The sequence continues at coordinate 80,704 of CAJFCO010000063.1, forward strand.
ACTGGCAATAACTCGCCAAGCACGTAAAGATAAAAATTCCTTAAGGTCGACAATTCGAAAGAGAAAAGTCATTTCCTTTTTCTTTCCAAAAATATTCCACCAAAATGATTTTTCATTCTTTTTAAAAATTGGGCCTTATTTTCAACTTTGGGTCTTATATATATCCACTACAAGACTCTTATCAATTAATGTATCAATTTTATTTAATATCACAAGTTTTCCAAATAGGGCCTTATTTTACATTTTGGGCCCTATAACAACTTTTGAAACATATAATATCAATTCCGAGATCTTTTCACTCAATATACCAATTTTACCTAAGATTTCATGATTTTTAATTAGGTCTTTTATACATTTTTTGGGCCTTATGTCAATTTTGGGACTTTCGTTAATAAATATTAATACCGAGTTTCCAATTAACCATTATATCTGTTTTGTTTAATATTATTTTACCTCACAATAATTTTGGGTCTTACTTTCCATTTTAGGCCTCAATTACAATTTAAATATTTCAAAAATAATTTGTGGGCCCCATTTTAAATAAAAATCTTCAAATCACGTTGTGATTTAATACTTAAGGTCAAGTTTTCATACTTAAAAATGTACAGAATATTTTTGGGCCTTTGGACATGGCTCACTGTCGAAATATCCGTTAAAACTCATGCAAACCGTTATAGAAAAAAAATTTTTTCCAACCTATAGCTGATCGTCAATCTGCTGCCTGGATCACTGGACCCTAATATGCATATCTCCCCACTCCTTATTTTTTCCAAGTCTCTCTCACGCTCGTTCCTTCCTCCCCCTTATGAGAAAAAAAGAGGGTTTCATGTGTATTATCTTGCAGCCTCGAGATCTTTCCGCTTTTGACCCTTCAGGGTTTCCGTATTTTTGGGAATTTTTTCCTGCCGCATTTAATACTAAGGACTATAGAACCATATGCCTTTGACCAAATACACTGATCGAAGTCCCGTGGGCCGGAGCACCTTAAGCAGTAGGTCAGCGGAGGTCATGGGAACCCATGGGGGTCCGGGGAAACTGGGCCCTGGCGATTGAGCCAACCCCCATGACGGGGTTGTTTTCCCTGTTGCGTCACATCACTCCAGGTGATTATAACCTCGACCAGCATCGATAATCGACAGTGAGACCTGTTGATTTTTTTTACTTTTTGCCTTAAGGAACCGAATTTTTTTTAAATGTCCCCATGATTGAGTCCAGCTGCCAACGGACTTTTAAAACCGATTTTAACGTATTTCATAAAAAAAACACCATCTGACCGACTAGGATGTTTCCTCCCTGATCATTATTTTTATCTAAGCAAGACTTAAAAAATATTTCCATTAATTTAGGTCTTATTTTGTAATTTTGGGCCTTATATGCAATTTTTGACCTTTTGTGTTATTGGTTTTTATTTGTCATTGTTAATCTAATATTACAATTTTGGACCTTGTTTTTATTTATTTTCTACTTTTGGGCGTTGTATTCTATTTTGGGCCTTATTGTCAAATTTTATTGTCATTTTACAATTTTGTGCCAAGTTTTAATTTTCTCATCCCAGTTTACAATTTTTAGACTTATTTTCAACTGTTTGGTTTTATTTTGCAATTTTGGGCCTTATTTTTTAATTTTTGAGTCTTATCCAACAATTTAAGGCCTTAGTTTTAATTTTAAAATATCAATTTATAATTTGGAACATTTTTTTATAATTTTGGAAATTTCTATAATTTTGACTTACATTATGGGCCTTGTTTTCTATTTTGGACTCCCATTTTGCAATTTTGAGAATTGTTTTGTATTTTAGGTCTCATTTTGCAACTTTGAACCTCGTTTTACATCTTTGTGTCTTCTGTTATAATATTGGGCCTTATGGTGTATTTTTGTGTCCTATTTGTATCGATAACAACAAGCCATTAATATTTCAAGGGGCCTGATATACACAATACAATACAGATCAAGGAACACAGCACCAAATAAAAGAAAGAATCGAAAGGCGACGAAAGGCAAGAGTCAATCAGTAAGAGTCGGATCGATTGGACCCAAATCAATGGGTCCGCTAACTAGAGCCGTCAACCCCTTTCGCGTGACGATCGGCGTTTGAGAAAAAAAGAAAAAAGAAATACACAACCACGACAATGGTCCCCGGCAAAATCGGTGCACCTGACTTTCTCGGGTTTCGGGGCCTTAATATTTTGATAGCTCAATATGCCGACGAGGACAATGCTATCGTGGAAAATCTATTGGGAGCCAGCACTCGTACCCCTTTCAATTGCAGTTCAATACCCAAATTGGTTCATGGACAAAAGAAAGGAGAGGGGCCTTACCTTCCCTTTTGGGCCCAATAACTTTCCTTATAGTAGCGCACGAGCGTGTGCCACTGGGAAGGTGTTACAGATCGGAAATATCAAAGGATCCCTTTCGCCAACAAAGAACTGGATCGATTGGTGGTCCCAGAAAAAAGGGTTAGCGACCGTAAGTCCCAATATCTTAGCATGTAACAAGCCAAGAACCGATTATGCCACGCGATCAGTCTCACTTCTCTCTCTTCCATTTCACTGATATTAATTTCTCTCTTTTACAAAAAAATAAATTTTGGTCCTTTTTGGGCCTTATCTGAGAATTTTATTATTTATGATTGAAATTTTTTAGAACAGTAAATAGGAACATGGGTAATATTAATTAATACCTAAAGATCTTAAATCACTAGACTCTATTTTGGGACATTTTTTGTTCACTAATAAAATTTTTAACGAATCATAAAAAACAGAACCTTCAGTCTGTTTTTATTAAAAAAAAAACCCTACAGGTATTAATATATTAGTTTGATTTTTGGCCTTTCTGGATCTGATTGGGCCCTGACTATATTTTGAAATTGAATCGCAGTCCAGAATCTATGTTAAATCTACTTTTACATCTATTAGCCACCGATAAAGAACTCTCGTGTCCTACAGCTCAGTTACGTGGTGAAAAGGATCTGAAATGGGTCTTGTGTGTAGGACCCACGAAAAATAAACAAACAAGCAAACAAACACCGAGGGAGAGAAAAAAATCGACCTCGGCACGTTTGATCTTGTATGGTATTCGGGGGTGAGCTGCACCACAGACTGACCGACAATCCCAAATGGGACCGACAAGTGCAGGTCTGACCCATCTATAGGCATGACAAGACAACCAAGACAATCTCTCCTTCTCTTTCTCTCTCTTTCTCATCTCTTTTTCCTTCTCTCTTTTGCTCTATTTCTTCGGCCTGTCAACGACCTGCTCTTCGGGAAATATTGCTCCATTTTCTCAGGCCCACGTGTTCCGGCCCATCAGACTATATTTGGGCTTTAAGTGTCATTAGGGACTCATGATAATATTAAACCCCAATTATTGGGTTTCAACTTAAAATTAGAGCAATTTAGGCCGGAAAATAACTTTTATGAACCTATAAATTTAAACTTCATTACAATTGTTGGGCCTTATTTCACTTCCAGGTAAAATTTTCTATTTCTAGGGCTTGTTTACGATTGTTGAACGTTATTTTCTATTGTTCGACTTTGTACTTGATTTTTGGGCCTTATTTGATAGTTATTTATTGTACTTTGGGCCTTGTTTTGATATTTTAAAAGTATTTTTGCATTTTTCTGCTTTATTTTGAATTTTAGAGTCATTTTTTCTACCATTCAGCTTTTTTTTCAATTGTTGGGCCCTATTTCGAATTGTTGGTCCTATTCTCTACATTTGGGTCTTATTTTAGATTTTGGGCCTCATTTGTTCTTTTTAAAGTCTTACCTTTAATTTCTGAACGTTTCTGATTTTGGGTCATATTTTATTTTTGGGTCATATTTAGATTTTGGGCCTTATTTTTGTTTTGGACCCTATTTCGCGTTTTTAAAATGAAATTTTTAGTTTTTTCTCGATATCTCCAAAAGTATCCAACATTTTTCTCGAGTTCGAAGTATACACAATATTACACATTCTATTCAACTAAATCCGCATCAAACGCAATACCTCGGGCACGCTTCTCGTCACACTAAAGTGGGGAGGGATTTTTGACAGGGTTCGTGAGTCGGGATTGTCAATGGGAAATTTGCACACCTAAACGGATTACAGATGTTTTTTTCTTGACAATAAGCAAGAGCGAGGACGTCGGGGGAGATTTTGTCGATTTCTGTCAAAAAGAGAGTTTCGCTTCCGATTTTTGGTGGTTTTGAGCGACAGGCGAATGAGAGAGAGAGCAATATGAATAATCCGCTGCTAATGCGGGGCATTGGCGCTTAAACGTTGGACATCTCTCGTCATTCAGGTAAGAAAAGAGGGAGACGAATGCCTTTCCACGTGTGTTCTCTCTTCGCCCTTTCTTCGGCCGATCGAATTCGATCTGGTCGATCATAAGGAAGCCTAGAAAGAGGAAAAGAATCGTGAAAGTTGTTTGTTAGATCGACTGCGGTGTTTCCGGATTGGAAAAAAAAGACAGGGTGTCTATTATGTAGTGCCAATCGAGAGGAAGAAAAAAAATTAGGGGCTCTTCATTTCGCGAGAGATATGGCGGAAAAAATCAAGGAATAGGAGGAAGTAGATTTTAAGGGGAGACATTGAAGATGAGTGATCTGAGACTAGTTTCAGGGTGGAAGATTTTTTTTTTTTTCTTAAATCATTTTTTTGTTTCTAAGTGAGGTTAATTTTGTATCCGAAATTAGCGGGGAAAAATGCTGGTTTATGTGGCTAATAGTTTTTATTAAACTTACACCTTTAGTTCCAAAAAAGTAAGAGGTATTAGAAAATATTTATTCTGGGTCCTGGGACGGAATTTTTTAGGATTTAGGAGGCAAGAATTAACTTTAGGATTAAAATTCAATGCTTAGTAAATTTAAGACTTATGAAGACATAAGAAGTCTTAAGTTTTAAGTCATGAAGCTTAAATCTCGAATCTTAAAACTTAAAATAATAAACTTTAGGACAATAAAATCTAATTTTTTAAGTTAACACTTTTTAAGTCTTAATTTTTAAGTCATAAGTTTTAAGTCATGAGACTTAAATTTCAAAACTTAAATCTAGAACTTAAAATATGTGATTTAAGACTTATGACTTAAAAATGCAGACATAAAACTTAAGGCTTAAAACGTAAGACTTAAACCTTAAGACTTGAAACGTAAGACTTTAAGCTTTAAAACTTAAGACTTAAAATTTCAGTCAGAAAATTTACGGCTTGAAAATCTTGAAACAAAGTCTGAAAAGTCTTTGAAAAGTCCAGTCTTTTTAAGTCTGAAAACGTAAGACTTAAAACTTAAGACTAGAACTGGGTGTATAGATAACATAAGGTAATAAATTAGTTTCCCGAAGCAAATAAAATAAAATAATCGGATTAAAAATCTTGGAAGAGGATCTACGCCACTGTATCGACACATATGTTCCCATAAGATTGGGGTAAGCGTTTTTTTTTAGTCTCTCGACCGAACTGGCCCAAAACGACTCATTGTGCTAAGTCCGGCGGTTAGGCAAATTTTCAATGAAATTTTTTTTACTCGTCCCTTTCTTCCAGTACCCTCGGCCGATAAAAAAAAATTATATCGCCTCTCCTCGCGGGCCCAGAATTGAGAATACGTTGACTGGACGTTGGGCAGGAACCGCGGACAAAGGGGGATGGAAAATCGACGCCGATATAAAAAAAATTTAGAAAAAAAACAACGCAGCCGTATGTGGCGCGTGGTCGAGCGTGTCTAAGCTTGGGGAAGGAAGCGGTTTCTCTTTTTCTTTTTTTCCCCGTTTTTTTTACCTCTCTACATCAAGGTGGGTCCAGGGAGAACGAGGCAAAAAAAAATTCGTCCCCTTCATTGGGGCGAGCGATATATGCTTTCCTTTTTACCGAATTTTTCGAAAATCCGACGCACATAAATTTCGTGGGGACGAAAAAAAATCCAACCGTTGCGCGTGCGCGCCAACGACGTTTTTTTTATAAGGGCGCGAACCCAGTGTGCGCGTGGCTATAGGTGGAATTTTTTTTTAAATTCCGATGTAAGAGGTGAAAAGGAGAATCAGTAAAAAAAAGGGGAGAAAAAGGGAAACGCGTGCCGGCACAAAAGGGGTGCGTGTTGCGCACGCGAAAATGAAAGAAGGGCTTTTTTTCACAATGAGAAGAGCCATTATGTTAGCTTCTTGACTTCTGGGCCTGAATCGAGTGTTAAATTTGAGTTATATTTAATTTTAAAGACTTTATATTGCTTAATTCTTTTTCTTAAATTAAAAAAAAATTAGATAGTTAAAAGAAATAGTTTTGAATACATTAAAAGGTTTTATGGCGCTGAGAAGTGAATAAAAAATGTATCACATCATTTTTGGGCCCTATTTTTTATTTTGGGCCTTATTTCGTATTCCAAATATTAATGAGAATTTTAGGATCATATTTTCGATTTTTTGAAACGTATTTTAGATTTTAGGGCCTTATTTTTATTACTGAGTAATTTTTTGGGGCAGTATTTTTAATTTTTCATCTTATTATATATTTTTGGATCTTTTTTAATATTTAGGGCCTTATTTTGACTTTTTCTGGTCGTATTTTATATTTCGGGTCTTATTTTGCAATTATGAACTACTTTATCGGTTTTTTGGGCCTAATTTTTATTTGTGGGTCTTATTTTGATTTTTTGGGGCCTTATTTATTTTGAGTCTTATTTCGAGCTTTTTAAAACAAATTAGTCACAGTGTTAGTATTTTTTTTTGCTTGAATCGAGTACTAAATTTGAGTTATATTCAATTTGAAAGACTACACCACTTCAATTTTTGCTTTCTATATTAAATTTAAAAAAAAATTAAATAGCTAAAATAAATATTTTTGAATGAATTAAAAGGTTTTTTCTATTCCCTGGGAAGTGAAAAAAAAATGTCTTCCGGTGTGGACGCGGGCTTTTATATCACTCTCTTTAATCCTTTTAATTTTTTTTTATCACAATAATTTTTTTTTCCTGACTAAATATTGCAAGGTGAGAAGGGTTAAATGTTAAAAGGATGCACAGATGTGATAGCGATCTGATTTTTTTTCTCCGGATCGAAAATAAAAATTCTAATGAAGGACTACCGATCGGAAGAGATCCGAGACGTTGAATTTTTTCCCACGTAGGAAATGTAGGCGGTCTGTATTTGATAAGGCAAGGGCAATGAATTTTTTTGTGAAACAAAATCTGACCAGATGTCTTTCGGGCACAGCTCGAAGGCAGGTAAAAAATACCTTTAGCTGGAGAAACCTCATATTTAATTCGTGTGGGAGGGCGCGTTCATCATTAACGCGCTAAATCAATCTCAGGATGATCGGGGTTGACCTTTACATTTTACAGAAAGTTATAGGACAAGAATCAAGAGGTCGTTCAATAAACTCTATTTTTCCTCTAGAGCCATTTACAAAATTAATTAGAATACTTTAATTGGGTCAAAAGTCAAATAAAGTTTGTTAAAATAATTCTTTTTCAAGTGTATTCAGTATTTTGCGAAGTTTACTTGACACTTCTCGGGCCTTATAGGTCCCAAATCTGTCACTAAGGCCTAAATAAAAAATTGTTGATTAAAACCTACTTTTATTTTTTATTACATTGTATCTAATTTATTTTGAATAGCCCTGGAATTTTATCATAAGTGTAATTTTTGGCCTCAGGTTCCAAAGTGGATCGTATAAGGCCCAAAATTTGACAAAATGTATATAAATATATTTTCATTCATTATCACACTAGAACTGATACATTTTGAATTTCACCGAAGATCTAGAATTTTTTATAAAAGTAATTTTAATTTTGGGCCTCAGGTCCCAAATTAGACCCCACAAAACCCAATTAAAAATAGTAAAGACATATTTTCACTTCTAATTACATTGCATCTAATTTATTTCAAGTCCCACTATATTTTTTAGTAAATAAAAATATTTTTAGGCCTTAGGTCCGGAATTGAGTCTTAAGGCCCGAAATATTTTAACAATTGAAAAAAAAACAATTTGTTTCTCTTTCACAAAACTCATTTGGTTATCCTAGAAATTTCACTGCAATTTCTAATATAAAAAAACCTAAATTTCAAGCATTAATTAATCAATTAAAAAATTAATTTTCAAGAAAAAAAAGTGGGGCTTTAAAAAATAGGAAAAGGAGTAAAAACAATGGGTTGAGGATTCGTGTTGAACACGTAGTAGGAAGACATCCTTGCTCCTTGGGGTCCAGACGCAGGGACAGGTGGCAGACTAGGCTCGTAGAATTGAAGAGGGACGAAGGGCCCATGTGCGAGAGAAAAGGATAAAAGATACAGAGGGCATGGGAACCTGACTTCGGGGGCAGCATCCCTAGGAAGTGAGTTTCGATTCTCCCTTCGCTCCCTGTTCCCCTTCAACATCTAGCTTCTATGAGAGGGGGAGAAAATGAGAAATAGGGAGGCTCGAAAAGAAATTGGGGTCCAGCAGAGCCAGAGGGGGATAAGGGGAGAGGGGGGCGGTGGTATACTCTATACTTAAACACACATCAGCCAAGTTTTTCTCCCCTCTCCTTTCACTCGAAATCCTGAAGACTCATCAGGTCGTGTGATATGCAGCTAAACAAGCGTATCCACCAGTCCCAAAAATTGGGTCTTACGAGATTTATTGTGCCTCCTGGATCTGATTTGTTGTTGACGAGGTTTTGGGTCATTTAGAATTTAGAGGCGTTTTATTTGAGTATTTTTCACGATTTAGGACAAAATTAAATTTTGGGTCTTATACACTAATTGGGTCCCATAAGGCCCAAATTTTTTACCGATAGTCTTGTGCTGATAGTTTAACTCTTTATATAAACTTTTATCTGTCTTAGAATTGTATTTTTGGTCTTAAGCACAGATTAGATCCCAAGGCCCAAAAATTATGGGCCTGAAGTTTTTAAATTTATATATATTTTTTTAGATCTTTTTTCTTTGACTGGTAAATTAACTTTTTACAGGAACTTACATTTTCTGAATTTTTTTTTTTGGGGGGGGGGGCTTACATTGGACAATAGCATTGGTCTTATTGGACAATAAGACCCCAAAAATGTATTTTGGGCCGTATATACTAAATGGGTCCTAATTTTCAAAAATTTATCTCTTCCATTTCAGATTAATTGAAAAAATGATGTAATTGTTTTATTATTATATATTTTTTATTATTTCTTTTTTTCGCCTTAGGTCGGCAAATATTGGAAATTTCCGAAATCGTTTCGAGTCTTAAAGAACAGGATGAATTTCGTCAAATATTTGAAAACAAGAAAATCCAATTAACACGAGCCTCTTAAGAAGTCGGAAGTTTGGAAATTTTTCACGCGGCACTCGAAACGAGTTTAAGGGTTGGTGAGAGGAAGAAAATCCTCGACGAGAGTTAAGAGGGTGGTTTCAGTGAGAATGCCGAAATTCCTCGCATTTCCGGTGAGATTAAACGCTTTAGCGAAGGAGGGACTTTAGCGGCAAAGTTTCTTATTTGAAAAATAAGAAGAAAAGGAAAAAAAATGGTTTGTCACTAGCGTTAACGAGGATTTCGAGCCAGCAAATCGAAATCGATTGAATCTCGAGCCAAGATATAACCGGAAGTGGACGGAGTTTTTTGAAAAAAAGGCCTGAATGAGAGAGGTGAGAAAACCCTCGCTAGCTTTCTATTTATTCTTTAGATGTCCTTCCACTTCCGATTAATTCGACATTTTTGAATCACAATGGGCGCTCGAATCAATAAAAGGATGTTTACCCGACACTTAATGTCAGATCGGAAGATATATTTTGGGCCTTATCTGCTACTCGTTTGCATACTGAAAGAAATTTATATTCAATGTACAATTGTAAATTCTCGATGTAGAAAAAAGTGTATAGGTAATGGATAAAAAAATTATTTTGTAAGCAGATGGGCCTTCGGGCTCAATTTTTTTTAAGGAATTAAAAAAAAAAGTAAAAAGATCTTTGTGTCTTTTGTGTGTCAAATATTTATATAAAACTTGAATTTTCCCAAAATTTTATTATGGACCGTATTTAATAACTGGGTCCTATAAGACCCAAAATTTATCTGCCAAAACCCTTATTTCATTCTAAATGATCTCTATCACTGCAAATTAAATTCGAACGAGTAATTGATTGACTTTACTGCATAAGGCCCATTTTAACCAAGGCCCTGCACTACAATCTCCAAGAAGCAAATCAACTTGAATACCGGGCCTGCACAAGGACGATAAAGCACCCGGGAATAATTAATTTTATAGCTACTCAATTTCCGAGGGAATCGGCTACCGTCTCGCGAGGGTGAGGCCCATTTTCGTAAGACCCAAGAAAAAAAGAAAGGAGATAAGAGTCTCTCCCCCTCTTCTTTTCGCTACCGTTGAGAGTCCAAGAGCATCTGATCTTGGAACCAAAGAGAGTCGAGAATAGCGAACGTTTGTGGGGAAGGGGTGGAGAAGGGGGGAGAATATTCAGTCTGTGATGAGGCCCCGCCACAGATTTACGACCGACATCCTCTGAGCACTACTCGTTTCTTATTTACTCTTTCTTTTTTTTTTATTTTAATTCCCCTCCTTTTTATTCATTTTTCCTCCATATCCCCCCTCTAAAAGGGCCTTTAACATGGAAGAAATCCGATTTCTGCACAACGGCACTGACTATCTAACCTAAATTTTTTACCAATTTCAGACAACCCTCGTAAAAAGTGCCACGCGACTCATGGTTTTTTGGGCCAAAATCTGTCGTCGTGTCAGGTTAACAAAAAAGTGAAGCAAGTTGCTGGTTTGGGCCTTATTTTGGTAGAGCGATAAAAGTGGATTAAAATATGTATTGTAAATGTTCAATTTGGTTTGTTAAAGATGCGCTGTGGATTATTTTCACTGTTAGATATGCGCAGTAGATCATTTTGTCAACTGCACATGTGCAGTCGATTATGTGGGCTATTACGCATGCGCAGTAGATCATTGTGACTACTATACATTCGCAACCGATTATTTTCGTCAGTAAATGTAGTTTTGAAGCCACTAAAGCTAGAAATACCGATTAAACAAATTTTCAATTAAATTTCTGCGATCAGTATCTCACAGTAAAATAATTCTCAATCCCAAAAGACTGCGACTCATTTTTTTTTTAATTTCTGCCAAAACGCCGGAAGTCTCAGTACTAAAAATCAGAGTCTATTGAACCGAATGTGAAATCAGATCGCATTTTGAGTAACACTTTCAAATCCCGTCACAGAGTCTCTCTTGCGAAAGCCATTAACGTTTCTGCCGGTGCGGGACAATAAGGAACGAATGAGAGATTCGATCGTGCATCGTAGGATACAGTCTATCGGTCGAAAGCAAAAAATTGGATTGTGGTCAGCTTTGACACGGAGAGCTACCGGGATCGTGTATCAGGGCCGTACCAAATTACAAAAATATCCAAGGTGTCTCTTTTTTAATTAAATTATTTCAAATTTACCATTTCCAAACTCCCTCCGACAATTGATATCAAAACAAAAAAAAATTTAACACTTACTAAACATTTTCTCTACTTTTTCAGCATTCCTCAAAGAAGAAATTCTCAAGATTATATTTTATCCTCGATACGATCCTGCTGCATACGTCTCCCCGAACCTGAACCACAGAAGCCGGAGCCGCACGTAATTGCGAGTAAATTCGAATTGTCACGCGTTATCACGCCGGAGATTGTACAGGATCGAGGAATCAGAATTTCTCAGTGGTTGTCATCCACAGATCCTACTTGATAAAAAATAAATAACATAATTCAACAAGAAAAAAATTTTAATTAAAAAAGAAATATTTTTGTAATATTTCCTTTCACACCCATTTAATCAGGAATCCTCGGGAGTGCGTTCACACCGATTCGAGAAAGCTATCGCGATTCTGGATCCTCTTGCTCGCCCCATACGTCCGTATATGTGTCCCATTGAAAAGGCGATCTTTTCTGTGCCGAAAACGGACGAACGGACGGTTACATAACTCCGGCCGAGGGTTATTGTGAGACGGCGTGCGATATACATGGGACTTAGAAATTTAGTACATAGACAGTAAATGGGGTATCATGTTCAGTCTAAGGCTTAAGGACTTTTGTTTGGCGTGGGAGGCTGCACTGGCCGCTTCTTGGGCCCAAGGAGCACCTGATCCGACCTAGCCTAACCTATTCAAAATTCTTTTCGACCCCGCACATTCGAATTCACTGTGTGACCCTTGCGATTCTCCGCGAGAACCCCCCCCCCACCACCCACTCTTTCATCAAGCCTTCGATAAATTTCTACGAGAAATTCTCTTTTTAAAAGAGATTAGGTCTCCAGCGTCTTGGAAATAAGATCAATTTCAGAAAAAAAAAAAAAAAAGATAAAACTCAAAGACGGGGAATTTTTACACTTTAGAAAAAAAAAATATTTAATGTTGGATCAGAATTCTAGGATAAAAATTCCATTTTCTCATTTTACTCAATAGAGATTGGAAATAAATATCTTTAGGGTCTATTTTGAGAATGGAATTGCATAGTAGACGATTTTCTGCTGTGCGCATGCGCAGTAGATCATTATCAGTTGTGCACATGCGCAGTAGATCATTTTTACTTCTACATATGCGCAGTAGATCGTTTTCACTCTAAAACATGCGCAGTAGGTTGATTTCACTTCTATTTATGTGCAATCGACTATTTTCTCACCTAAAGATAATTTCCCAACATTCTAAACAACAAAAATGACCTAAAAAATGTTAAATTCAACATTTTCTTCCGAAATCCGAAAATATTCGGAAAATTTGTTAAAATCCAGTTTACTGGACCGAATCAGCAGAAAATTGCTGATTCAACTTTTTTTCAGACTCGAGTTTTCGAGTTTACGACTATACACTTGGGGATGAGAGATACGGAAATTGGAAGACTTTAACGACAAGCGGAAACAAAAATCTCTGTGGCTGGTGAGCGGTCTTGGATGCGAACTGCCGGCTACTCTGATCCACATTAACTAACACAATGAGATCGGGGATGTGAATGTGTATGAAAGAAAAATGTCTGAGTGTTCACGTAGCAACGTCGGGCCCTCACCTGATCACGCACCACGGTAGCGAGAGACCCGTCATTTTTTCCACTCTATTTTTTATCCCTTTTGTGGGCAGCATCCCCCCCTTTGTCCCCCTGCTACCATTCAAGACGAGGGGACCGTTCTGAAAACATCGACTTAGATCTAATTTTAATCACTCCTCACATCGTATTATTACACCCAAAAATGAGCGACGGTTCTTCCCGGAAATGAACTCTCTAAAGTAGCATGATACCGTTAACGACTCACAAAATTAGTTATTTGTTCCTCACTACAAATTACGATACGAGGGAGATCCTAATCTCAAACCCTTCCTATGGTAAATTTTTGGAATTTTTATTTTTGAATTTTGCGCCAAATCTTTTATACATTGTTGCTGAAAATCTGATTGACTTTTGAATGACTTGAAGTTGTAAGGGAAATAAAATTGGTTTACTAGTTTTTGGAAAATCAAGAGACGGAATTTTGTGGTAGATTTCGAATTCTTCATTTATTCATTGAGTGAAACGAGGAATAAAATGAGAAATTTGTAAAATTTGAATTTTCTGGATGAGTGTAGAAATAAATAAATAAAGAAAGAAATTGAACGAAAATTGAGGTGGCTTTTGTTTTTGTTTAGAAGTTTAGGCTTGATTAAACTTTTTTTTCACAGGGAGTGTCATTGAATGGTTGGGTAATTTCTTTGGTGAATGTGGGGCACATTCAAACGCATTGTTGCCGCACAGAAGTCGATTGGCAAAGAGGGCCTCAATGGAAGTCACGTCGGGAGTCGAGAATATTTTACTGAAACTTAATTACTCTCCCATTCAGAAACAGTGTTCCTTGAGAGCAAGCGGAGACTTGTATAAAAGTATAATTACCAGTCTTTGATGAACCTGAACCGGCATAATCGGACCTACGAGAAATACATTTGTAATTTTAAATCTACCGTTACATTTTTTTATGACAAAAACTGCTGTAAAGTATTTTAATTCTAAGAATTTTTATCTACTGTATTAGGAAATGCATTTTTAAATTAGTTTGTTGAGAACTATACTGTATTAAACAGAAATACTGTATTGTATTGTATAGAATTGTAAAACAACTCTGTTAGTGTGTTCTAAAAAAACACTGTATTTTACATAATTACTTTATTGTACAGAACTACTGTAAAGAAATACTGTGTTATAGAAAAATACTACATATATATTTTGCAGAACTACAAGTACTTTACAAGACTATTGTACAGTAAAGAAATTCTGTTTTTTATTTGTTTTACAGAACTACTGTATTATACAGAACCACTGTGTTCTACAGAAATACTATATTTTGTAGAACTACTAATTTTTTATATTTTACAGAATTACTGTACAGTATAAAAATACTGTATTGTACAGAATTATATACTGCATTATACAGAAATACTGTATTATACAGAAATACTGTGTTCTACAGAAATACTGTGTTCTACAGAAATACTATATTTTGCAGAACTACTTTATTATACGAAATTCTGTATTGTACAAGAATACTGTTAAAGAAATACTGTGTTATACAGAAATACTGTATTGTACAGAACTACTATATTTTACAAAAATACTGTACTATGCATGTTCACTAGATTATTTCATGTTTGGCATACGCGCATTAAATCAATTCTGGTCTTTCGGCTGCGCAGTAGATCAATATTAGACTTCCTGCTGCGCACTAGATCAATTCTTATTCTTTGACTGCGCAGTAGTTTAAGTGATATTCTTTTTGTCGCGAGATAACACTATTTTCGTAATTTAGCTGCGCAGAAACTCAATTTCGCCATTTCATCTGCGCAGTAGCCTAATTTTTATATTATTGATGCGCAGCACCTCAATTTTCATATTTTGGCTGCGCAGTAGCTTAATTTTCGTATTTCGACCGCGCAAAATCATCTTTCGGGCAATATTGCGACTAAATAATCACCCATTAAGCTAAAATCACCCGCCTGAACTTTCTCGTCTAAAGATCACAGAAATTGAGAATCTGGCTATACAGAATGGATAAAAATAGTGAAGAATCTAGATTTTCTTCAACGAATTAGATCACGTGACTTCCTCTTTCTTCTCAGTCTTTCATCTCTCCCTCATCCACAATATTATTCCGCGAATGCCGAGCAGCGCAGTTAACTAGATCCGCTCTGCGGTTTCCGCAAGTTCGCGGGAGAGAAAAGAGTAGAGATCAATCGAGGAGAGGAAGAGAGAGAGGATCTAGGAATGAGGAGAGGATTGAAAAGAGTTAAGGAGAGGTGAAAAAAACTGTGGACCGCGACGAAGATGATATAAAGGGAAAAAGGGGGGATGAGGGAGAGAGTGGCTGATGAAGCGAATGGAACGAGAGTGAGTGAGCGAGTGTGGGTATAAGATGAAGATGCAGGGTAAAGGGGGCAGGGAAAGACAGGATGCTGTGCCGTCACGGTAGACTAGCCTCCGGACTTGAATCCTGGCCCTCCGGCTATAAAGGCACATTGCTTCGTTCACTCTCCTTGATTCATTCCCTTCTCTACACTATTTGAGGCACGCACTTTGATATGCTGATGCTGTCTTCTTAGACTTGGAAAAGACTTGAGCAAACGTTATGATTTAGAATAATAATTTTCCCTTCGCTCACAGATTAATTATTGGACATTTTTTAAATTAGTAATTTTGGTAACTTTGAGGAAAAAAAATCAGGAAGATGAATAAATAAGTTTCCATAATTTCTAAGGTTTTTAAATTGAAGAGTCACGACTTATAATGCCTTCATCCAATTTAAAAAAATGAATCTCTCCATTCACGTCCAAGACTTTCCCCTCTTTCTCACATTCTTTAGACTCGCCAATGCAGCGTAACTCCGGTAGAGTTTAAAAACAATTTTTCCCGGGTCAAATTAATTAAACGACCGATGATCCGTGACGAGTATTGGTTCGATTTTTGGGCTTTTAATTATTGAGCCAAGCAAGGGAATCCGAAATCTCAGGCCCGACGACGCGTGACGTGACGTGACTAATGCTTTTCCTTTCGGCAATGGTTTGAAAGTGTGGGAGCTAAACGACACGGATTCCTAAAAATAAATTACGAAATCAAATTCTCGGGAAAATGAAGTCTGGAGAAAAGCTAATTATTTTATAATGAATGCTATCCGTTAATCAGTTATTTGTAAATTAAACTTCATTTAAAAAAAAAAATAAATAAAAATAAAATAAAATATTAAACTCCTGGGAAAATCCCAGAGATTATAAAAAAACGCCTTGAACTTTCCCATTTTCTATTTTCTAATCCTGGAGAAAGGGATAATGGGGAAAAAGCTTCCAGATTTTGGGTTCGATAATAAAAATGTCGAGGCAATAAAAGTGGTCACTTTTTTTTCCTGTGGCCCTTTGACGTCGATAAATGTCTTGTTTTATAGTACGTTAACCCTTTAAGGTTTTTGGCCCGTGCTGTGGATTTACGATACGTGAGAGAGAGAAGGAGGAAAAGAGGATTTTAAACACTCAAAACGAGGCAGAAGGGGAGAGTAAACACTCAGACTGGTTTGGCAAATTGTTCGAGAGGTAGACACAAACAAGAAGGTGGAAGCCACGAGGGTTTTAGAATTTCGGTTCTGACACTGTTGTAAAACATCAGCTATTCAGCAACCACTTTTCTTTGCTCGTGGTGTAATATACCGAGGATCTGACCTCTTGGCTCATCCCCCCCCCCTTCCTTTTCCCGTTGTGGTCCCAAAAACCAGGTAAAAGAAGATCTGGATGAGTCCCAAAAGAACGGTAATTTAAATAAGGGTTGGCTCGAGGGTTGGTGAACAGATTTTCCAAAATTGAGCTGTTGCTAATGTTTTCCTGGCTGGTTCTTTACAATTTTCAAATTTACGAGTCGGCTTTTCCCACCCGGTTGGCATTTAATCTTTTAAGCTTTTGAGATATTTCCCTGTATCTCTATTATACAGTATTTTATATTTTTAAATTTAAATACTTATAATTAATTTTATTTAAGGGGGTATTCTACTTTGAACGCTCGAAAAACGAGCTACTTTTGTGAATTTTTGTGAGATTATTATTAAATATATTAATGTAGGGTTTATATAGCATAATAAATACACTGTTTATATACACTAAACAATTTTTTAAATTCATTTTATGCACTTTTTATATTCGAAAACTGCAGTTAAAGTCAACGCCTTGAAAAGTAGGTAGGTGTGCGGTGTTAATGAAATCTCGTTAATGGTTGACCTGAAACAAAAAAATCAAATAGTTTGAGGTTTAGGATTAGACTGTATAAGTTGTGTTCTGCTCTTCTTTGAAGCATCAGTAGAGCGGCGCTTTGATTATGAGCTCTTGGTCGTGCGTACTGACATACGAAGCGGCGATTTCGCCGATTTTGACACCCAGAACTTGCATGATTTTCAAAATTGGTTGTAATCCTTCATTGAGAATACACGCAGCAGTGAGGCAGGCAATTTTCACAATTTTTTTTTTCCGTTGTAGACTTGCTTAGATACCGTGCGCGTCAGATTAGTTCGCTCAGAGGTTGATACGTTCGAAGGATGGAAAAGTACAGTTAGACTGCTCGGATCGTCTTGAAATTTTAGTATGATATTCTTAAATACATATACTTTCGAAAAATGTAAAAAAATCGAATTTTTTAAAGTTCCGAAGTAGAATACCCCCTTAATTATAATAATTATGACAAATTATATAATAAATTTTTATTTAATTTATTTTACACATTATTTTTTATTTTCTATTATACAGTATATCAATATCTTACAGTACTTCTGTATCATACTGTAAAATACATAAACATTCTGTAATTTTGTATTTTACAGTAATTCTACATTGTACAGTATTTCTGTATTATACAGTGTTTTGGTACCTTGCAGTAATTCTGTATAATACTGTAAAATACTGTAAAATACAGAAATATTGTGCAATTTTGTGTTGTACAGTATTTTTGTATTATCCAATATTGTATAGTATTCTGTATTGTACAGTGATTCTGTATTATACAGTAATTCTGTATTTTACAGTATTTCTGTATAACCCTAACACAGAATCATTGTGGAGTATAAAATCACTGTACAATACAGAAATATTATACAATACTGTATAATACATAAAATATTATAAACTACAGAATAAGTATACAATGCAGAAATATTGTATAACGCAGAAATACAGTCCAATACTGTATAATATTTTTAAAGTGTCCAATACTGTATTAAACATTACTTTTTCAATAATGTAGTATACTTACATTTTATAAAAATTATTTTTCTCATAAATTGGAATTGTGATGAAGGAAATGAAAAATTTCTGGTTTTTATCTCGAGAGCTAAATTTCCATTTTTTTCTTCTCTCATTTTTGAGTGAGAGAACTAGAGAGGAAAAAATCTGCCCGCTTCGCGGGCACATTCTCATCGCGCGCGGCTCGCTTCGCTCGCAAAAATGAGCGCGCCTACGGCGCGCGGGGGGTCGAATATAGTTCGATCGTCGCGCTTCGCGCTCCGATATATATACACGTCGCGCTTCGCGCTCCGTGTTGCGCGCTTCGCGCGCTTGTGCCCTTAGTGAAGCTTGCGCTTTACAGGACGCTTAAAGATATATGTTTTTTTTTTAATTTAATTAAATTACATAATTTATATTTTTATATTTTAATTTATTTTTGTATATTTGTAATTTATATTTTTAAAAATTTAATTAAATTAAATTAAATTACAGCTTTGAATACAAAATTTAACTAATTTACTTAAGGTTCTATCGACCTTAAGGAGCACATTCTCATCAGGGCACTCGCGCTTCGCGCTCGATATTTGATTTAAAGCTCGCGCTCCGCGCTCGGCTCTGTTTAACAATATTTTTCACGATTTAAACAAAAACTACTCATCCTATTGAAAAATGGCCAAAGGAGAACTTGTAGATCTTTTTAAGGCGAATAATTATATTTCTTATCATTTTCTCTGCATCTCGCGTTTTTTGGCTCAAAATTTGAATTTTCGATTTTTTAAGGAAATTCAAAAAGTTGTTATGCGGATCCTATAGGGCGTTCAAAAAGAAACATTTTTCATCTTTAGACTTTTTTTCATATCGTGCGTTGTTCGGCTTCTAATTTAAGTTTTCTTTGATTTTTTTGGATTTTCAAAATGTTATAAGTCTTTCAATTTTGTTTTGATCCAAAAAAGTCATTAAGAAAAATTGTTCGACTTTTTGAGTACTACGAACGTGCGTCATTAAAATTTCTAGATTAAAAAAAAAGTGGTTTCAAAATTTTTCAAAATGCTCCCACTTTTTGAATTTTTATCCAAAATGGCTGGCCAACGAACTTGACCTTCATTTTAGGACACTTAAAGAGTATACCAAAGGACAATCCAATCTGTCAATTCTTTCGAAAGTTATCGTGCTCACAAACAAAATATACGGCCACAGACAGACAGACAGACAGACAGACAGACAGACAGACAGACAGACAGACAGACAGACAGACAGACAGACA
>CAJFCO010000063.1:104864-124350 GCA_904066015.1 Synergus gifuensis
TATTTTTAGACCTTTTATTTGCATATAAATTGTTCTCTGATATTTAACCTTTTTAAATATATACACACATAAAACAAGTGGTAAAATCGTTAAATTACAAATTATTCTCATTTAAAATAATAGAAGAATGCTTTTGCAGTTTAAAATAATTATTCAGCGAGTGATTTGAATGCTAGAAACGGGAAGTGAGACATAAAATCGACTGTCGAAAGTCTAAGTACACTTTATAAGTGCCGTGAGCCTTGAAAGTAACCACCTGTAAGCCAGAACTGCTAGATATACACGAGAAATATACGCAATCGTAAATCGTCGGTCCTATTATCTCAATCGATACGAAATCGACCGGCAGTCGAGCGTGAGTCAATTAACCAGTTCTCCGCGGCACGCCGACGGTGGTTCTCATTTGCTCAAATAGAAGATTGAGATACAATGTGTGTATAAAATTACAAATATAAGATTCATAGGGGAAGGGAATGCCAATGCTTATATATCAAATTACCAATAGAGAATAGAGTAATTCAAGTGATCGTAAGAATCAAAATCAGTCACGGTCCACCAAGCCTCTATATTCCTGTTAAATATATGGGGATATAGAATTCGCATGATTGATCACTTGGGAATTGATTTTCTGATCGATTCACCGCAAAGACTGAGGAAATAAAAGTAACTTAAGCTGGAATGCCACGCAACGAAAAAATTAGTATGAATATTATATGCACATTGTATTACTTTTTAATCATAAAATACTGTGAAAGCTATAAGTATATACTGTGAAGCAAAGAGACATACTGTATATAATACAGTAATATTGGATGATACTGAAATATTTTATAATGCAGAAATACTGTGTATTACAGAAATACTGTATAATGCAGAAATACTGACCAATACAGAGTTACTGTATAATGATGTATATTACTTACTGTATAATAGAGAAATACTGTATAATACAGAACTATACTGTGAAGGACCTTCCAAATTACTGTATAGTATACAATACTGTATATTGTACATAAATACTGTCTAATACAGAGTAACTGTATAATGTTGTATATTATACAGAGTAACTGTATAATGTTGTATATTATACAGAAACTCTGTATAATATAGAAATACTGTATAATACTATATAATTCTTTATGTTCAGAAATACTGTGAAATACTGTATTATACTGATACAGTACAGAAATACTGTACAATATACATGAATACTGTATAATACAGAAATACTTCGCAATTAAGAACTACTATAATGTAGTAAAACTACTGTATAATACAGTAATACAAGTACTGTACAATACGGATATACTTTAATACAAAAAATTACTGTATAATATATAAACTGGGTACAATACTGTATAGTACAGCAATACTGTATAATAAGGTATACTACTGTACTGTTTAGAAATACTGTACAATTCGGAAATACTGTATAATACTATATAGCACAGTAATATACAATACTGTATAACATTCTACTGTTCAAAAATACTGTATAATACAGAAACAGTGTGCAATACATAAATACTGTACAATAAACATAATCACTGTATAAAAACAGAAGTAGTACGCAATTCAAAACTACTGTGCAGTACAATACAGAAATACTGTATAATACAGAAATAGTGTAAAATATGGAAGTACTGTAAAAATATCCATAAATATTGTATAATATGAGAAATTGCTGTTGTACAGTTACAGCAAATTAAGACTGATTTTAATGATGGAAAAACGCTTTCAATACTGCAATTACTCATTTAAAGTGATAAAATGATGGAAGTGTGAATTCCGGTGGGAGGGAAAATGCAAAAGCGCGAGGGTCCGGAACCTGGCAGTGGATTCGATGTGTGAATAAAACGAAGTACAACAAGTTGAAACGTTATAGTGTTTGTAATAACACTGTGGTCGCGTTGCCTTTGCCCGAGAACATTAATGACAGATGACGTCATGGGCTCTCAACCACTGTCTCTTTTCGCCCGTATTATGTATATTTCTGATGCGTTTAACACGCTTCTGGCGCTTCTCGCTAACTTATATTATTAGTAAAGCAATTTTATGAAAAAATTTACCTTAAACTGCGTGATGAGTAATTTTTATTATAATAAAATCGAAAGCAGATTCTTTAAATTAGACTACTATAGTATTCTATAATTTAGAGTATTCTGTAATCTAGAATAAAGTATGCTATCTAATAATTTTATTATTACCAGATACATTGAGAAAAATATGTCACGTCTTTTTAAATGTTCTTTAGGTAATTAAAATAGCATGAGTAAAATAATTTAATACGTTCTGAGTGATTCGTTACATCAGATTGCCTCCTAGCGTGAATGTACTTTAACTGAAGGAACTTAAAGTTCAAATGAAGATAAAAAAATCGAATTCAAAGGGCACCTCGGTATTACACATGTAACGCTACATTTACTATTTACAGAGCGCTAAGTAACACCCGGAAGTAACTCTTTGTCTTTTTAAGCGACCCGCTGACATTCATGCCTTTCGGCCTCAAAGAAGGGCATATATAGTGGATTTAATTCTTTTCATAATTAATTTATTTTTTGAAAAATCCTTTTAGAAGAAATTATAACGTTTTAGTGAGCAGGAAAATGTTTTTTTTTTTAAAAAAAACCTATAAAAAGCTGCCTGTAAGATCTGAAGTTGTTAATAATCAGAAAAAAAACTCTAAAGAAAAATTTAGGAAAGGAGACTGTATATAATACAGAAATACTGTATAATACAGAAATACTATATAATACAGAAATACTGTATAATGCAGAAATACTGTATTATACGGAATTACTATACTACACCGAAATACTGTATAATATAGAAATGTTGTATAATACAGAAATACTTTATTATACAGAATTACTATACAATACAGAAATACTGTATAATATAGAAATACTTTATTATACATAATTACTGTACAATACAGAAATACCAGAGAAATACTGTATAATATAGAAATATTGCACAGTACAGAAATACTGTATTATACAGAATTACCGTATAGTAGAGAAATACTGCAACAGAAATACTATAAAATATGGAAATATTGTATATTGTAGAGAAAAATTATACAGTGCAGAAATACTGTATGTATGCAGAAATGCTGTATAATACAGATTTACATAAATACTGTATAATACAGAAATACTGCAAAATACAGAAATACTGTAAAATATGGAAATATTGCATATTGCAGAGAGAAATTATACAGTGCAGAAATACTGTATGTATAATACAGAAATGTTTTACAATACGGATTTACAGAAATACTGTATAATACAGAAATACTGTGTAATACAGAAATACAAATGCTGTGCAATAAAAAACTGTACAGATCCGAAATAGTGTATATATAATACAGAAATACTAACACAAAATAAAAAATAAAAGAAAGACTAGATAGGTTAAATACAGTATCGAATATAGCGTAAGGCGTGATTCGAGTTGGCAGAGGATTCAATTAAGAGCACAGAGATGAATTCTCGGTAAGAGATAGTGAATCGCGAAGATGTATAAAGAGCGGAAGACATCACCCTTTTCAGAGAGGATAGTGATGTGGCCTCCTATCGGCCACGATTCGTCCCAAGATAAAAGTCAACGGATTCTCGCAACTTTGCCGCGGCTTGCTCTATGAATGACGCAGTGGAAAAACAATTTTATATGTACAATGGAAATAATTGTCGAGTTCTCACGGTCATCAGGAGCGTTTGTTAGCCCTGTAGAGAAGCCACGACGTTTCACACTTTTAATGGAATATTGCCCCCCCCCACCCCCCACTTCTCTTGCCACTCACCCACTATTTTCAACGAACCACCCATTCTTTGCGAACTTCACTTTTGTGTGTCACTTTTATCGCATCGAGATAGACAGATCTCATTTCCATTATTCTCGACGTCAACACTTATTATTTTCCTATTATCCAGATTTAATGGAATATATTATGTGATATAATTCGACTGTTATGCGCGATATTTAGATTTTTTATATGCATTGTTTTAATGTGCACAGTATTTCTGTATTATACAGTATTTTTGTATAAATATACAGTACTATACAGTTTCCTATACAGTATTTCTGTATTTTACATTATGTATTTCGTTTTTGTACGTTTTTGTACAGTATTTCTGTATAATACAGTATTTCTGTTTAATACAGTACTTCTGTATAACACAGAATGTCTGTATAAGACAAAATTTCTGTATAATACAGTACTTGTGTACTGTACAGTTTTTTTAATACAGTATATTATTTCTGCACTGTAATAATACAGTACAGTGCTTCTGTATAATGAAGAATATTCCTGTAATACAAAGTTTTTCTGTAATGCAAAGTAAGTCTGTATAATATACAGTGTTGTATACAAAATTATAAAATAATGTCAATATTGTACAGTATTTCCGTATTATACAGTATTTCTGTATTATACAGTACTTCTGTATTATACAAAATTTCTGTATTATACAGTACTATGCAGTAATTCTGTATTATACAGAATTTCTGTATTTTTACAATATTTCTGCACGATATTCGGTATTATAAATCAGATAAAATAATATTCAATTCATTGATAATCGCAAAGTTTAAAGGAATGAGTCACTCGTAATTATTAGCGCCTATAACAAACATTATGGTTTTTCCTTTTTTTCCTCGGTTTTGTCAGTAGGTGTGCGTAATGATTACTAGAAATCGAAGCCACCCGAGTTAAGGACAAAACAAGCCAGCCCGTGTTAACTACTCGTTAACATACTTGCGATAATTATGCCCGCATTCCGTGTCACTATGGAAATCAATTTATCTCTCGACGTGCCACGCGGATTCCACAACACGGTCTCTCAATGCAAACTCAATTTTCACGAAAGGGAAAACCGCATCTAGAGAATTCAAATAAAACCTGCATGAAAAATCCTGAGTATCTTCAAGAAAAAGTTAATTAATTTGAGATTACATGCAATTCGACATATTACATTATAATCCAGAATTTTACTGTATAACAAAAACTATTGTATGTAAAATACGGAAAAATACTGTAAAATAGAGAAAGATACTGTAAAATACAGAAAGATACTGTAAAATTCTGTATAATACAAAAAGGTACTGTAAAATACCATAAAATACAGAAAAACACTGTAAATCCAGATAAACTTAGTTTTAGCCAATTTTTGCTGAATTTTCAATAGATTCGAAAACTTGTGAATTGCAAATAAAAATGAAAATAGAAATGACGAGAGGTGTAGACGACAAATCCTTAAAATTCTTCAGAATCTATTAACTTTTATTCGTTTTTCAAAGTTGGCATCTGCGTCTAAGTTTTTTTTAATTTTTTTTCTCACAAGTTGAAATAAGTCGATGCAGGGAATTCCCGCGAGTTGTGAAATGGCAAACGGCGTTCACGCCCGCCGCGATCGCCTCTGTTTCTCTTTTCTGTCGCCTTCTATACAGTTTTTCCCTTTTTTTTCCCTCATTTTTTTTTTATTATTTATTTTTCCGTTTTTTCCTTTTCTACTCGTTCTTCTTCCCCCTTCCATCCCTCTTTCACCTTTTCGTTTCACCTCTCTGCTCTTTCGCGTCGAGACCATCCAACCGGACTACTGCAGATCGATGGACCGAGCTATCCGACAACGGACCACTGACATTTCCAGAGTTATCTGCATAATTCACTACAGTGTACATTATCGTGAACCGGACAAGATGGCCTTTGGATTAAAAATACCCGAAGTGCGGGATAGGTCGTGGCAATCCGAATTTTAAATGCAGAATTACGGACAACGGCTAGACACTTTTCGCAGGTTTTGAATATACGTCCCACTAAATGAATATCTCTTTCAATTTCATGATTTTATGCACTTTCTGGCTCTTCACGTCGTAAATTTATATTGAAATTGAACAGTACTTCCATATAATATACAGTGCTCCTATAATATTACAGGGTATTTCTGTGTTGCACAGTATATCTGTACTGTAAAGTATTATACAGTATTATAAAGTATCTATGTTCTGAATAATATTTCTTTACTGTATTTCAGTATTGCACAGTATTTCTGTACTGTAAAGTATTATACAGTATTCTGAACTGCACATTACTTCACTGTATAGAATCTCTGTATAATATTTATTTACTTTGTTTCAGTATTGTACAGTATTTATGTATTATGCAGTATTTATGTGTTATACAGTAATCCTGTATTATACAATATTTCTGTATTGTACATTATTTCTGTACTGAGCAGTATTTCTGTATTATATATTATTTACGTATTGTACAGTACTTCTGTATTATGCAATATTTCTATATTGTACATTATTTCTACTGTACACTGTTTCTTTACAGTAGAATACATATAGAGTATTATACAGTATTTTGTACAATATACAGTATTATACAGTACTCCTGTATAACAAACAGCATTTTTGCATTATGCAGTATTTGTTTTATACAGTATTTCTGTATTGCAGTATTTTTGTACTAAAAAGTATTTCTATATTGCATAGTATTGCTGTCGAGATTGCTATACTATACAGTATTAATGTATTATACAATATTTCTATGTTATACAGTATTTCTGTGTTATTATACAGTACTTCGGTATTATTCAGTATTTCTGTACTGTACAGTATTTCTGTATTGCACAGTAGTCCTGTATTATACAGTGTTTCTGTATTATACAGTATTTCATGAGACTTAATTTACTCAAAAAACTATATTAATAGCTAATAATACAGTATTTTTGTATTGCGCAGTATTTCTATCTTATACAGTATTTGTATGTCATACAGTCATACAATATTTATGTATTTTACAGTATACTTCTATATTACGCAGTATTTCTTTACTGAGAAATATTTTTATACAATATACAGTATTATACAGAATAACAACGTATTTCTGTGTTATACAGTATTTTTTTGACTCCCTTGTCGAAACAGTCTTTCTGTCCTTGGCAACCGTGAATTATTAATGGATTTTATGTAGAAAATTACTATTCATGCCAATTTGACGATTGTTTTTTATACTGATATGGTCCGGGTTCTCTCAAAATTGAGTGTGTAATTTTCCTGGTTTCGTGATTGTGTTAAAAGATGATGCGATGCCGAAAGTATTTTGTTTCTCGTCTGGCTTAAAACTTGAAAGTCAAAATCAACACAGACAGCATCCTCCTCGAATGAAATACATATTTATCATCTATTGAGCAGACTTAAGAGACGTTCGATTGTCAGGGTCAGGACTTGAAACTCCTAGGTTCTTGGGACCGGTTTCTTTTATGAAAAAAATATTTGAAAAAAAAAGGAAGAAAAAAAAACAAAAACAAAAATAGAAAAATAAAGAAGACGTAAGCGGGTCCATATTACAGATATGATGTTAAGCATCGATTCGCCAACATGTTGAGCAGAAAAAAATTACGTAATCAGCAGACTATGTCCTTCTGTGTCTCGGAAGTGCATCTAATTTCTTAAATTCAAGGCTGAATCGCTCTACCCAAAACTGAATTAATTTAATCGGTTTCGCAAAATATTTATCTCATTTTGTAATCCCCTATTATTAAAACTAGATTATCCTTATATGCGAAATAAATAATCAAACAATAATCATCTTTATTATTAGAATATACATATTTTCTGCAATTAAATAATCAAGATGAATATCAAACTACTAATAATCATTTTAAATGGCAAGTAACGTTCATAAATCATATCTAAAGATTTTCTTTTAGATGTAGGACATTATTCGCGTCACAATTTGAAGCTGATTGGACATTGATGTTTCACTTTCGGTTCTCATCGTAAAAAATTCAGCAAATCAAGACGAATAAATGTTCCAAATGAGCTCTTTTAATTATTTGGATAATTGTCGGTCCATTTTCATTTACAAATCAGATTCCATAAATGTTATTCCAATTATTATTATTATTATTATTATTTTATTAGATACACGTATTATTGTGTATTTTACATTATCTCGTTTTTGTACAGTATTTCTTTACTATACAGTACTTCTGTACATATATACATTTCTGTATTATACAGTATTTCTGTATATTCTACAGTATTTCCGTATAATGTAGTACTTTTTCACTGCACAGTACTTCTGTATAATACAGTATTTCTGTTTAATACAGTACTTCTGTATAATACAGTACTTGTGTACTGTAGAGTCTTTTAAACAATATATTATTTCTGCACTGTAATAATACTAATAATACAGTAAAATGCTTTTGTATAATGAACAGCATTCCTGTAATGCACAGTACAATATACAGCATTATACAGTATTTCTGTACATTACATTATTTAACTATTTTGTAGAGTATTTCTTTACTGTAAAGTACTTCTGAATAATACAGCATTTCTGTAATGCACAATTTTTCTGTATTGCAAAGTATATCTGTATAATATACAGTGTATTATACAAAATTATAAAATATATCTATATTGTACAGTATTTCTGTATATACTGACGGTGCGAAGCCATTTCCCTCCTCCTACCAGAAAAATATATTTTTATTATTATTTTATCATACTAAAATTTATTAACCACCTTTTTGACCGGAAATTTATTCACGAAGAGGAACAAAATATTTTTTAATTAATTTGAGGATTTTGAGACTTAAAAAATGTCGCGTCTCGGAGGAATACTATTAGGAGATAAAAAAATAAAAAAGATGAAAAATCAGAATTGAAATGCACACATGCGTTTAAGACAGAGTCGAGGACATTTCGTCTGCTCGTTTCAAAGGGTACCGCTCAGCTCTATGATGATGGCCGCGCATTAAAGTCATGCACCTGTTGTGCTCGACTAACGCCGCGCAGGCTTCGCATAAGATAAAGAGAGAGAAAGAGAGAGAGAGAGAAAGAGAATTTACACAGCCTCACGCACTCATATACGCAATGCGAAGAAGCTGGATCCCCTTCGAGAGTCACTCTCATCCTGCGGCAGTATTTCATGTTTTTGCGTCTCCGGCAAACTTTACTGCCAATTAAAACGGTCTGCGAATCCCCCCCTGATGATGTGGGGACCGTAGGACTCCCCCCACCACCCCCCACCTTAAGTTACTAACCGTTGGGCCCAATTTTCAAAAGTTGAGAATAAATTTTCATTTATTAACTTTGAAATTCCACTTCCATCAGTTTCTTCATTTTTTAATTTTCAATTTCCAGTTTTAATTTTTCTGTTCCTTTTTTTGGTTTTATTTGCTCTTTTTTTATTTAAATTTATTGAATTTTTTTATTTC
Organism: Synergus gifuensis; assembly: GCA_904066015.1. Classification (NCBI taxonomy): domain Eukaryota; kingdom Metazoa; phylum Arthropoda; class Insecta; order Hymenoptera; family Cynipidae; genus Synergus; species Synergus gifuensis. The sequence goes on from CAJFCO010000063.1 coordinate 114,104, forward strand.
TTTCAGTTTGCAATTTCAATTTTTTATCCATTTTCACTTTTCATTTTAATCAATTTTCAAATTCTAATCCTCATATTTCCTTTTCATTTGTCATTAATTTCCATTTTTCAATTCTATTCTTTTCATTTTCAATTTTTTATATTTCCGTTTTTCTTGCATTTTTTTTCAAGTTTAAATATTTATTTTTATTCACCTTTTCGGGTTTCAATTTTTATTTTTCTGATCGAGATTTCTTAATATTTCCATTTTTCACCAATTTCCAGTTTTCTTAAATTTTTTTCTTTTTCAATTTTCATTTTTCACATCTCCATTTTTTTTCTTCGTTAGATTCCACTTGCAATTTTCAATTTTAGTATTTCATTCCATTTTTCATATTTCCGTTTTTATTGTTAAAATCCGTGCAAAATATATTTCTCAAATCATTCCTTAATTATTTAATTATAAAATTGCATTATTATTATTATTATTATTATTATTATTATTATTATTATTATCATTATTATTAAATCTACTAATCAAAATAATACCTTAATTTATGAAGTCTACAATAAACATAAAGAAATTATTTTAAAATTGAATTCTAACATTTAAACAATCTTTTTTAAATCTGCTCCACAAAAATCCCGAAAATTGCAAACTAAAAAGTTGCAAAAGGGCCCAGAAAATGCCCAAAAATTATCTACAATTACTGACATTCGCGTGACGTTAAATTCAACTCACCTCTTTAATTTTCAAGATTTGTGCCTTACATCTTCAATTTCCCAAATAAGACCCAAATTTTGGGACTCATGTATCACGCCCCGAGCTAGATAATTCATAACGAGATCCTACAAAGTCTTTCAAATCTTACGCAATACTCCCATTAATCCATGGATCGCATGATGCCCAACATTCTGGGACCTACAGGCCCCAGGCTCCCTAGTCTCTCATTAAACTCATTTCTCTCCATAATAGCTACTTAAGATTAGATCCTATGAAATTTCCAAAATAATTAAATCCCACATTTATTTAATAATTCTACAGACCCTGAATAATGCTTTTAACTCACTAAAATTAATAAAATAATCATAATGAAAAATAGGACCCAAAATAATTCCGTATAGAAATTATAAAATAATCATTACCAATAATAACTAGAGACGAAAATAGTCAGCGAGAAAAATGAAACAGGATCTGCTTGCAGACGGACCTTAATTGGTAAAGTGATTTAAATTTTTTTTTTTTTAAGTTTTTTTTAATAAGACTTCTCGTACTGAGGATAATTCGTCACTCTGAGGCATTTTAGGCCGCCTCGCGATCGTAATTATCGGGTATGGGTGACTAATGATTTAAGTACCTCCGGCGAAATATAAGTAACGTTTGGAAAGGAACTTCCTCTCTGATCTCTTCCACTCAACTAAAACTCGTATCATTTCTTTTTATCTCCCAGGAAACGAAATTGAATTATTTTTTAAGATTTAAAAATATTTTTCTTATTTTAACTCTTTAAAAATATTATTTCGCTCTCCTGTTGTTTTATTTTAATATATAAGAATATTAGGACTCGGAAAAAAATAGAAAAAAAAAGTGCCACTGCGGGGATTTGAACCCCGACCATCCACTGCGCGCCAAGACTTACCTACACCTTAATCGACTGAGCTATTCTCATCTTTTTTTTTTAACTATCAGAAATGATCAAAAATGACCTAAAGAAGTTAGAAATGGACTAAATTCGTATAAAGTAAATGTTTTTAATGCCATTTTAACTATTTTGAACATTTCCGACACGAAAAAAAATGTTTTTTTTTTTTGCAATTGGAATAAGTTACAATAGTTTCGGGGTCTCCTAAGGGAAAGCGTTTTACGTTCAGCTGGTAGCGCGTGCCTCAGCATTGGCAGTGAAAACACTTATGGAAACGTGCTTCACCTTTTACGAGCGCGAAGCCGCCGATTACTCAATCCCTACGATACAAAAAAAAATACCACTGCCTAGGTCATTGCTTGACTTGATGTCAATGTTGTCGAGGATTCTCGACTAGATCAAGGGTTTATCGAACTACTTCGATCCTTCATTGAATTTCACTTCTTTTTTTCATTTCTGAGAACCCAATATCGCTGTGTAAATGAAAATATACAAATAAACAAAAACATGGTAAATTTAAATTTAAATTCATTTAAACTCTCGACTAATATAAATATATCAGTGAAGAGCAAGTAGTTATTTAATAAAAAAATAAGCTGCATAGTATTCTGTCCGCCTGGTTATTTTTTTCTCCCTTTTTTTGCACAGTTCAGAAATACTGTACAAAATACAGCAATACTGTAAAACACAGAAATACTGCAAACACAGAAATACTGTATAATGCAGAAGTACTGTACAATGCAGAAATACTGCACAATACAGAAATACTGTAAATTATACAGATACTGTATAATATAGAAATGCTACACAATATAGAAATACTGAATATTATACAGAAAAATTATACAGTACAAAATACTGTACAATACATAAATAGTGTATAATACAGAAATACTGCACAATACTGAAATACTGTAAATTATACAAAGATACTGTATAATTTATAAATTCTGCACAGAAGACTAATACTGTATATTATACAGAAAAATTATACAGTACAAAAATACTGTATAATACAGAAATACTGCACAATACATAAATACTGTATAATATAGAAACCTGCACAATACAGAAATACTGTATAATGCAAAATACTGTATAATATATAAATCTGCACAATATAAAATGCTGTAAAATTCATAAATACTGTATAATACAGAAATAGATACTGTGTAATGCAGAAATACTGTATAATACAGTAATACTGCACAATACAGAAATACTGTAAATTATACAGAAATACCTTACAGTAGAAAAATACATTACAATATAGAAATACTGTATATTATACAGAAAAACTATACAGTACAGAAATACTGCATAATAAAAAAATACTGTATTATTAGCTAGTAATATATATTTCTTTTAAGTAAAGTAAGTTTCATGAAATTAGAGGTTGTAGGGTTTTTTGAGGTCCACGCGACCAGGAAGGGACAAAAGGGGACCAAGGATCCGGAGGTGAAAAAAAAGCATGAGTAGGCCAGTCGAATGATAAATTTGCGTTCACACGTCTTTTTGCTCAACTTGTTTTCTCTCTTACTCTCCTAATCGGTGATCTTACGTCACGGATGCAAAGTCGCAACCGGTTTCAGTCACTGACAAGTGGCTCGGGCCTTTGAGCGTGTTTACTTTGCGAGTACAAATCTGCATATATTTGTATCTCGATATATGAGTGGTCTTAAGCTTTTAGGCAATCGAGCGTGTTCGGGTCGAAAAATCCAAGAAATTAATTTTATTTTAAAATATAAGTTTTTTTTATCTAATACTCACTAAATATTGAATTTTGCCTCGTAATTATTAATTAATAATTAATATTAATGTAAAAGTACATTTGGATTAAAACAAAATTATTTTCAAAAATATTTTAAAAATCCCGGCACCGAGATTCGAACCCCGGGGTCGAACACCACCTTGCTAAAACTTACCGACGCCTTAGCCAATTGAGCTATTTTCAACGTCTTTTAAGATATTCTCAAGATTGGTAAAAAATGACCCAATAGAGTTGAAAAATGTCCCAAATGTGCAGAAATAAAGTGATTTAAGCGTTTCTAAGCTATTTGTGTCACTTTAAGACTATTTTTTTTTTAATTTAAACAAACTCACCTTTCTGCAGTTGATTATGGTCGGCGTTCATCTTGGCCTGCAACAGAAAGTGCTGCGCTTCACCAAGTAGAATATTTGTGTGCCAAGTTGGACTGAATAATTAAATACATTTTTTTTTATAGCAGACTCACCTCGTAACCTTGTTTCGCACTTCGACCACCTCCCCAATAATCGCTTTCCTTGTCGTGAGGGTTGCATTGCTAAAACAAAAAAAAATCTATGGCATAATTACTTTTCAAATTAGATTTGCGTTAGGGTTCGAATTCCAGTCTAGTAAATTTTTTAATAAATTTTTTTCGGGTCCACAAGGCTTTTTTTATAACAATTTTAGTTTTTATTATTATTCATACTATTATTATTATTATTACTATTATTATTTCTCTTTTTTTATTTGTAGCGTCAATTTTCGTTAGCTAGTTTCGGACGTGGTGGTTTAAGGCGAATAATTTTATTTCCTTTGTTTTTCTCAGCCATATTCTTCACAATTACATGTCACGTATGCCACCCACAATCACCCTTGAATTTTCCTCGCCTCGGGGTTACGAAGTAACTCGGTCCTTTCTTTCTTTCAAACCCAGAAAGGGGCTGATTGTTCCCGCCATGCATCTTTCACGACGTTTCAAGATCGACTGATTCCAGTCTTTAAATTCAATGTAGCTTTTACTTCCATAAAAAAATGAAGGGATAGAAAATTTTTTATTTTAATATATATTTCAATGAATATTTCAAAAACAACCCCAACATATAATTATTTAACACCACCTTGACCTGAAAGCTTTTAAAAAAAAATAAAGAAAAAAAAAATTTGTGGGGACTCGAACCCGAACACCCCCAAAGTCGCAAAACCCACCGATGCCTTAACCGACTGAGCCATTTCCAACTTTTCTTTTAAACTATCAGAAATGATCGTATATCACTCAGAAGGGCCGCAAATGAACCTAATTTGATTTTTTAATGGACTCAAGACATTTTTTAAGCTATTTCGACTATTCTAAATCAATTACTCATTATTAATCTATTTTTTTAAAATAAAACGTGTTTTATTAATAATTTACAAATAATACCACTCTTCCATTTCAATTTCCATTAGTTCCTCACCCCTCGAAGAAATAATTAATCCCTCGTGGATTTTGTCAGGAATAATTGCGATTTCGAACTTAATTAATTAATTAGATAATTTCGTCATGAAACTGACGGCTTGTGACAAGCCCGGCTAGAAATTGTGCATTTAATTGACTGGCACGTCAAACCCGCCCTTATTGTTGGGATGAAGGGTCGGAGAAAGCATCATAGTGGAAGGTTCACTCTATGATGAAAGTAAAGTGGCAAAATAATCGACGAGAGTTACACCAGACAGTGTTACGTCAAGGGCGTTTGAGCGCAAGACAGACGGACTCGTCGGGGGTAACTTGGGGGGAGGGGGTGTTGTGCGAAGCGGGTAGAGATCGCTTGTGTCGGGGGTGGTCTAGACATAACACAGACGGGTGGTTTCACCGGGTGGCAGGCCTGTGACCTTGGGCATCACTCCGGTTCCTATGGAGATAAACAAGCGACACCAAAACACATTGTTACTTCAACAAATCGAGATAATTAGTCTTTAATCAATTAAATACTTTGCTTTCGTTTTAATTACCAGAAAAGAACTTGTTTGCTAACCTGGAATGTTCCTTTGGAGTAAAAACCCCAGAAAAAATAGAAAAAAAATGTAACTTTGTGGAGATTCGAACCTAGAATGCATTCAAATCTTCTAGAGTTGCCGACACATTAACCGACTGAGCCATTTCAAGGTTTCTTTTCTAAGTGTCAGAAAGGGTAGAATATGATTCGAAGAGACTGTAGGTGAACGAAAAGTGATTAATTTATGAAGTTAAGGCCTTCTTGGAGTTATTTTGAAGGTTTTAAAATGATTTTTGAAAAATGTAATGAAGGATATGGAATTAATTTTTTTTTTAGACTTAAATCAAAACTAAGCTGAAAATGGTTGATTTAACAAAGAAAGTATTGGATATTATAATACGAATCTTAATTTTGAAGAGCGGAAACTTACTTCAAATATTACTGAATAATTATAATTAATCCAGATCGTTTTAGAATTGCAGAGATTTTTAAATTGTTGCTCAGGATTCTTTATTATTTAATACAGGAAGTGAATTTTGATGTGTGAGAATTAATTATGCCAGGTTAAGTAAGATAAGAGTTTATAATTGTGATTAAATGACATTACATTTTGCAAAAGTTAAAATTGGGTATAACAAGTTGAATTATTCATTAGATAGAATCGACAAATGTAAATTATAAGGTGATAAAAGTTTATTCGATAATAGAATTTAAAGTTGAGTTTCGGATAAACGGATACTCAATAATCAGAGATGAGGATTTTATTATTCAATACAATTTTTAATTACAAGAGAAATAAAAATTAATTAAGGGAAAATTATGTACTTTAATTAATGAATTTAGGATTTAATAATAAATAAAGCAATAATTTCAGAAGAATTTTGATTATATATTGAAAATTGCCATTGATTTATTGTGTATTTTGAGTTCGATTGTAATCTGCGTGAAAAAGTACTTCGTTTCGAGCACCCTTTTAATCCAACTATGGCTGGGGGGAAATAAAGTTCTTGGATTATGACCCATGGAGCTACATACAAACTTTAAAGGGCTTTAGAACCCTCTCTTATTTATGGAACAATTATCCTGAATGTCTATCCCTCTTCAAAAAGTCCACTTGGATAAAATGTATAGAATTTCTTTTTAGATTCGTATTCATGACGAATTTAATTATAAAAATGATTAATTTAGTATTTAGTAGATACAACGGAAAAAATAATTTAAAAAGTTGTAATATAAAAACTTCTTTAATATAAACAGGGAAAATATTTTTAAATATAATTTTCCATCTTTATGCCAAAAAAATTAAAAATAATTAGTTTTCACAGTCGGAAAAAATATTTTCTTAGTTTTATTTAAAATTAAAATAATTATTTTGTTTTGACTTAGAAAATCAATTTTTTTCTGACTTGAAAACCGCATTCTTGGAAAATGATTGTTTCCGAGTTGGAGAATGGTTAGAAATGGAAAATTATTTTTTCTAACTTGTAAAATCAATTTTTCTCCGACTTTGAAGAGTTATTCTTAGAAAATTACCCTTTTCCGACTGAAAATAGCCACCTGGAAAATTATTTTTTTCTGACTTGGAATAATGATTTTTTGGAAAAAATTTCCAACTTGGTCGAGGAAGTGTATTTTTCCGACTTGGAAAATGGAAAGTTAGAAAATTTTATTTTCTGACGAGCTGGACCGCCCGAAAAAAATAATTTATTCAAATTTCTAATGCCTAATGTTAAAATTTAAAATCTCCAATTACTAGCCCAACGGATTGATTTCCTCGACATTTGAAGCTCGCGGGGGTCGGAAAGATAGGGCTGAGTACATCGGGGGTCCTGAGAAGGGAAACGAGGTCATCCCATAATATCTACGTGTTTAAATTTGAAACTAGGGGTCGTTTGTCCCGGTATACAAACTAAGGACCCACGTGCAAGGAGGGTGAGTTCCAAATGGACCCTTAAGAGCCGATCACTGCCCTTTGCTACAGGTGGCTCCTGTAGTGAGATCATCCTTGTGAGAAAAAATCTTGAGACGCTTGAAACGGTAGGATACGCACTCTCAGGGTGAGGGTGGACATTGCAAGCTTTAAATCAATTTCTGACAACATTTCAAAGAGTCTATTTCAAATAGCACCTTAAAATACTTCACTTTATTTCCTCCGGATATTTGAAATTCACCTCTTATCGGATTGTTCCATTTTCCAGGAGAATATAAATTCTATAATACCCGCAGTATTTTTATGACCAAATAAAAAATATTTACACATGTATCACAATTTTCATTATAAATAAATAAAGAAAGAAAAATCAATTTTTCTCTGACTTTGAAGAGGGATTCGTGGAAAACTTCTTTTTTCTGACTTGGAAAATGTTTAAATGGAAAATCGTTTTTTTTTCAACATGGAAAGTGGATAGTAAGAAGTTTTCTGACTTGGAAGAGGCAATAATGGAAAACTACTTTTTCGCACTTAGAAAATAGTTCGAAAATTATTTTTTTCTGACCTGGAAAATCAATTTTTCTCTGATTTTTAAGAGAAATTACGGGAAAATTGTTCTTTTTCTGACTTGGAAAATTATTTTTTGACCTGGAGAATCAATTTTTTTCTGATTTTAAAGAGAAATTGTTGGAAAATTATTTTTTGACTTGGAAAATTTTTTTACTTGATAAACCAACTTTTTCTTAATTGAAAGAGGGATTCTTGGAAAATGGTTAAGTGGAAAATCGTTTATTTTTCGACATGGAAAGTGGATAGTAAAAATTTTTCTGACTTGGAAGAGACAATAATCGAAAACAACTTTTTCTGACTTGGAAAATTATTTTTTGACCTGGAAAATACATTTTTTTCTGATTTTAAAGAGAAATTATTGGAAAATTATTTTTTTGGTTTAGAAAATTTTTTGACTTGATAAACCAACTTTTTCTTAATTGAAAGAGAGATTTTTGGAAAAATACTTTTTTCCGACTTGGAAAATCGTCATTTTTTCTCGACTTCTGACCCGAGCCTACCCTTTCGGGTTCGAATACCCAACGGGGAATATTTTTTTCCTGACTTTTTTTTAAATAGAAAAGTTAAAATACGAAATTATACAATTATTTGACGAAATTCACTAAATTTCTTGAAATGAAGATAAGTTTGAAATTGAATTGTAATTTTAAAGTGACCTAGAAGGTATAATGGCTACAGGTGGCTCCTGTGGAGAGATTATCCTTGTGAGAAAATCCTCAAGACGTGGGAGATGACAGGATACGAATTTAGAGCGAGGGTGGTGGACAGTGGCAGTTCTGAATGGGAACTCTTCCTTAACCAATGGACAGAAGGGAAACAGTGAAAAAAAATTCGGGGGTGAGAGCACAAACCTTCCTGCAAGTGCCGGAAATCGCTCCGTACTGAAGTATTTCCATTTCTATTTTTGAGTGGGAAATAAAAAAAAGAGAGGGGAAGGAGAAGGGGGAATGGACCACTTGGGGTAAATCGTATATTTGGAACGAATTACCAAAAAATATCCGGAATCTGTACTTCCGCTTGTGATTTAGAACTATCTTTTCCCCAATGATTAATTTATTTTCTGCTTAATGAGATACTTGTGGAAAAAATTATAAATTAGTTACATACCCCTAACTTTCGAAACTCTCCTTTCCCGTCAAGAAAATTTTTTTTGTAAACTTCCCAATCCAAAAAAATACTTACAAAATTTTTATTGACTAGGGAAATTATTTTTTCTGACATAGAAAATCAACTTTTCTTACTAGAAGGAGGTATTCTTCCTCATTTCACGAAAATCCTTCCAAAAGATTGCGTAATAAGTATATTTGGATAGTAAAAAAACTCTCTGAGGTCCAGGGATGATTCGAGTGGATCGAAAACAGAAGTTTAATGTGATATTTGGTTACGAATCTGTGAACGGTCAGATAAACCGGATTATCGGGAGTTCTTCTGATCAGACGTATTCGAGGACCTTCTACCCTAAATCCACTAGAACCAACATTGCGTCCAGGTGTAGCAAGATCGATATACCCTCCACTGGAATGGAGGGGAAAGAGAAGAAAATATAAAAAAAAAGACCGACAGAAAGAAACGGAAACACAGGCCGAGAAAGAGGGAGAAATAAAAAGAGAACGCGATTGAGAAAAAAAAAGAAAAGGAATCGAGGGAAATAAAGAAAGAAAAATGGTGGAAAATAGCAAAAGGAAAATTACGAAAATTCGACATGAAGAAAGCAAGCAAATCTAACTTGGGAATAGAATCAGGAACTCAATCTAAAATTTTCTTTCTCAATTTTTCATCGCATATCAAATTTAATTTTTAAATTTAAATCCCTTCATTCACACTAAAAAATATTTTCACCCCCATCCAAGATACAAACTCCATTTCTTATCATAGAACAAAGAACAATAAAAAAATCTAATCCCCCCACCAAATCTCATATCGCTTAACTCTCCCCCAACTCTCTTATATTCTTCTCAATCGCCTCAGATCTTCGCCTCTCACTCAACTTTTTCCACGTTGATGTAGGACCGCGAAGATTGTAAAATGCTGATTCGATGAGAAAACTTAGTCCAAAACTTTTTACGAATCGACCTATTTCACCTTCTCTTTTTCTTCTTCTCTCATCCTTCTCCCCCCACCCCCACCCCCCAACATCCTCTCAGCAAAAATCCAAGACTCGCGTCTCAAGAGAAGCGACAAGGACGTCCATCGCGTCGTTAACGTCGTCTTCTTCGGCGTCAAGTCGAGTGACGTCACGGCGTCCGTTGGGCTAGGTCGAGGCGTCCCGGCACCCCAGTATTCCTCCGGGGCCACCCCACCCCCCGTCATCCGCTCCCACCCACCACCTCCACCCAACAAACCCATCCTCCACTCTCCTCAAACCACCCAACCGTCGGGAATCTACCAACATATATACCCCCCAAC
>CAJFCO010000064.1:0-50661 GCA_904066015.1 Synergus gifuensis
ATATCTCCGTTACAATGGCAGAGGCCGGGCTTTTTACTTACCCTACTCGTAGACATCGAGTAGGGTAAGGTGGATGAAGCGATCCGTGTGAGATCATCAAATTAGGCGTCCATCTCCAGAGAACTGCCCTGGTATATCTCACAAAATCGGCCAGTATCCCCAAACCACGTGCCCCTCGACATGGAGTCATTATCATGATGGGTTCACCAACCTCTACTGTAGGGACCTACAGTTTACAGTGGGTTCCGAATCACCAGAACTTCGGTAAAAATACATAGAAAAATTTGTCCAGGAATCGAAAGCCTCACGTCTTACCACCTGAGCCACCGACAACTCTTTCAAGTATATGTCAGTAAAATTTTAAAGATTAAAAAATATTTTATATTATTTTATACCTGAAGTAATTCCTTGAATTGAGCTCTCAATTTTGTTATTTCGTAAAATCTCTGTTCTTCTAAGCCTCGTCTTTTGCACCAGGTTTTACTTTTACCACCGCCATATCTCTGTTCGAAACTGCTTTCTTGTTTTATTTCTAACCAAGCTTTGTATGCGTTCAATATTGTTATTGGGTCGCCATGATCAGATTCCAAATTTTTTCTAGCCGTCTGAAAGTTTTTTCATTACTTTGATAATCAGTAGATGATGAATAATATTTCGGATAAATGTTTTTATTACAATGCAATGGTTTTTTTCGACTTTTTCCAATTTCAAGATGATATGAGTTAGTTTGCATAATTCAAGAGGTGTGATAAATTTTTAGACGTATACATTGCCATCAATACTGCATTGTTACTTACTTCACACTCTGTATCTCTGTATGCAGCGTTCGTGAATGGATTTTGAACACTCAAAGCAGCAGCGAGAGATAAAACAGGTTCCACTTGATGAAAAATGGAGCCCATTATTAACATCTTTCCTATAGTCAGATCAACTGGTAATCTAGCCAGTGTTTTTCCAATGCAAGTTAATTTTTCATTTTCAGTCAAAGCACCCTAGAAATCATAATTTCTTAGATTTTCATGGCACCATTATAGTAATGTCGTTAGGTGCTTTTATGGTAATATTTACGTGTTCTTTTAACGAAAGAATAGAATTCTCTATGCTTTCCACTGGTGGTGATTCTACGAAAGGAAACTTTCGTGGGTCAGGTAATCCCATGGCGATCATTTGCAAGAGAAGAGAATCGAGAGGTACTCTTTGCAGTTCTGGCGTGGAATACTTTTCTAAAGCCGTGTAATCTTCTTCGGAATACAATCTGTAATTTTGTTTTGTTCATCATTATTAAAAATAAATCATTTCTACTTTTAAAGAAGCCTAAAAAGTGCTTACTAACCTGTAACAAATCCCTGGTCCAGTTCTTCCTGCTCTTCCCTTTCTCTGTTCTGCACTTGCTTTACTGATCCAAAACTCCTTGAGTCGCTGCATTTTACATGAAGGATCGTAACTCATTTCTTTAACTTTTCCGCTGTCTGCCACAAATCTAATCCCGTCTATTGTAATAGATGTTTCAGCAATATTTGTTGATACAATGCATTTACGGACGCCATCAGGAGGGTAACCAAAGACCTATACAAAATTATTTTAAACTTATTATTTTAATAATCTGGAAGTTTTTTAAAACCGGAATTATCCTATAATTCGAGTGTTTTGTATACTGTATATTTATGGTGCAGTGAAAAAATAGTTGTATTAGAGTTAAAAGCGTAAGATATATCTTTACTCACTTTGTCTTGTTCAGCTATAGATAAAGTACTATGCAAAGGCAGAACAATCCAGTTATTCTTCTTTAGGCTATAATCTTTAGCGGCTTCAACTACAGCAGAAATTTCACTCATTCCACTCAAAAAAATAAGTAAATCACCTTTCTCTTCACCTAAAACAAACATTAAATACATTGTTAGAAAATAGTACATTTCAATACTAGTTCGCGAATGTGATTTTAGCCTTGTGCGAATGTTTGTGCACGAGCGAAGCGAGTATGAAAAGGGTCCAATCAAACTCTCCCATGGATCAAATAAAATTAAGAATAAAAAAATAAAATTACTTGAATACTTATTGTCGATCATCTGCATTATTTGAACGTAAGGGCTAGGGTTGAATCGATCGTTTTTAAAACACTTATCTTCGATAGTGATGGGCCTGTATAGTAGTTGTATTGGGTATAATCTTCCAGGAACCTGATAGCAAAGAATAAATATAGTTCAACTAATTATACAAATATACATATATGTGAAAATTTACATTTTGTCACAATATTACTCACTTGTAATACTTTTACATTTTCTCTAGCGAAGTAATCACTAAAAAGTTTGATATTAATAGTAGCAGACATCAGTACTAATTTGAGCTCTGGTCTTTGATGAATGAGACATTTTGCGATACCCAATAGGAAATCTCCATGCAAATGCCGCTCATGTATTTCATCCAAAACTATTACGTCATATTGGGATAACCCATTTTCCCCAGAAACCTGTTTTTATTTAAATGATAATTATAATACATAATATTAATTTTATAATTTTACAATTTTTCTTGCTATCTATTGGGAAAACAGAATTAAGTAAATAGAAATTTAAAAACCTGTCTCAAAAGAAGGCCTTCCGTTATAAATGTAATTTTAGTTTGTTGATTCCTCTGCTTCTCGAATCGAATCTGGTAACCCACTTCGCTTCGATTCTCCGTTAAGGTTTCAAAAGCTACACGCTTAGCTAATGAAATGCAAGCTAATCTGCGAGGCTGGGTACATGCTGCACAAAATGTGACAATATACAATTCTTACGGTTCAAACAATATTTTAATATTTAACATTATCGAAAATAAAAACTTTGATAAAAAACTATAATAATGTCCTTACCAATTTTACAAAAACCGGCACTAGACAGATACTGAGGGACTTGAGTCGATTTACCACAGCCTGTGTCTCCGGCTATTATTACAACTCTTTCGTTTTTAACAGAATCTACAATTTCCTGTCGATATTTCGCGACTGGTAAGTTGGCTTGCTCATCCCTGAGTTTTTTAAGTTTCGTAAATTTTTCCTTCTGTTTGAAACCTATGTACATAATAATGATGTCCCTAAATTTGTCCAATCTGTCGTCCGTTAAGTCACTGGACCTCGAAACTCTCTCGAATAACTGACGTTTATTACAAGTAAATGAAACATTTAAGCTATGGGTGTTCTGGTAAACAGAAGGAACTCCAATTGAGTTATAATTGCTCGACACAGGAAGTAATTGATTTTTGGTACCGACTTTTTCCTCCATTGCCTCATACTTGCGAACGAATTTCCAGAAATCATTAAGATCATTTACTAAATTTACATTTCCACTGAAAATTCGGTTTAACTCGGACCTATATTTCTCGAAAGAAAACTGCGAATCTTTTTCTTTACGTGGAGAATTGGTTTCATTTTCATTTCGCTTCTCTTGTTTTGTATCATAACTGCGTCTTTGATGATGATAGTAATCTTCTCTATCAGAGCTACGCCTTCTATGTCGACTGTTTTTATCACGTGATGACCTCATCTGTAACATTAATTATTCCACTTACAAATATTGAATAAGGAAAGAATATAATTTTAATACTTTTTGTTTAAGGATTCGAAGGATTTCAAAGCTTATTTAGTGTACTTGAAAAGATTCCAAGGAATTTCAGAAGATTTAAAGATTTTAAAAGATGTTAAGGGCGTTGGACCCAAGTGTTAAGCTCCAAATTCCATTCCCCATTTCACTCAACGAAAATTATAGATAAATATTTTTTCGCTCTGAAGCACTAATCTTTTTTCAAATATAAGACTGCATATAGAGCGAAAAAATATTTAATTTCGATATTTTTTGCATAAAACGAAGAATTCAAGAAATTTCAAAGAATTTGTAGGATTTTCAAATCTTCTTGAATCCTCGCATCTCCTAAAAGCGTTACCTAATATTTGGACAACCTCTATAATTGTCCAGTAAAATAGAGAAAAGGAAAACGAATTTTGAGATTAGAACTGGGTTTTTTTTTGTAATAGGAGGGAAAAAACCAAATGGTTTCCGATATACAATTTATTAATTCTTATAGTTTCAAAATTCATCTTTTTTTGAATATGAGAAGAGAAATGATTTTTACATATTTCTAATATTTATCGATCAGTAGTGTTCTATATATTGCTATTGAAATCGTTAAAAAGAAAATTTTAAAACTAATTGATCACAAATCAAGTTACCGTTGTAAATAACAAATTTCTTTTTTTATTACAGGCAAGGAAATATTTATTTTAAAAAAGGGAGAGGTTCAAAAAATGAAAACAAACGGATAGAATCCTTACCTAATTTATTTATAAATATTAAAATCCAGATTTAATAAACTTAACTAAACTAATACAAGATCATAACTGACATAACCTCGCTCTAATGAAACAAAGTAAATATATACCATATATATGTAAACATGTCAACCCAACCCTGGTTTCCATAAGATTTAAGATACAGTCCCATGTTGGCAGAAAGTGTCGGCGTAAAGCAGAAACTCATGACAGTGACAGAGATAGACAGATCAGTGTGTCTCTTTCACTCTCATGAGTTTCTGTTTTACGCCGACGCAACGCAAAACGCAATCATAGGATGCCAACCTAATAAACAATAAACGTATTTTTTTAGCGAGAATAATAACCAATCAGATGCCAAGCGCGACGCATGCGTCCCATGGATCCGGAATGTGTTGCGTTTTTGTGCAAAACCATGAGAGTGAGAGAGATAATAGTATTAGTGCGTCTCTCTCACTCTCATGGTTTTACGCAAAGACGCAACGCATTCCGAATCCACGGGACGCCACCCTCATCATTACCCAAGTTACGGAAGTTTTCCTAATTTCTACGGGGTCGTCCTTCGTCCATCTTTGCTTTCTTTTCTTTTGGATTACCTACAGCGTGTATGTCGCGGCGGTAAACAAATTATAAATCGCAGGTAATCCTTTCGATCGATAATTATATTATAATAATCAATGCAAAATTGGTAATATCGGGCCTAATTAAATAATATATGTGTAATATTTTTGTGCTCTAAACAAAAAGTTGGTGACTTTTCGTTCCATAAACTATGTGTTTTTTTAAGAGGTTAACTGTGCTTTTTGTGCTCTTATTTTAGTGATTTCCGTTTTTCACTTACACTCCGCTGTTGAAATTTTGATTTGCAGAAATCTTTAGTCAATTGTGTAAAAATTGTATGAAATTTTCATTAAAAATTAACCACAACCTGTACCCACTTTTTTTTAGGTTAAGTGTCGTACGGTTACTTTTGTGACTCCATAAACTTTTTGCTAAATTTCTCTATTTTTTTCTTTATTGTTTAACTGTAATTGTGTATTTAACATTTTTTAAAAATTAAGGGTGTTTGATCCCAGTTATAACATCAAATTTCAATTTTCTGATTTTGCTCAACAGATATTATAAATAAATATCTTTTCCCTTTGTAGGTGTATTTAAAAAAAACTAACATGTCTTCTCTTCATCAATAATTTAGGCTTGTAATAATTTTGAAAAATCTTATTTTAACATATCTAGAAAGTTTTAATTAATAAATAATTATTGTTTAAGCAATTTCTATAATAGTGTTTTTTTTTTCAGTCATGGTGCGTATGAACGTTCTCAGCGACGCTTTGAAGTCGATTAACAATGCCGAGAAACGTGGCAAAAGGCAAGTCTTGTTGAGGCCATGCTCGAAAGTTATTGTCAAATTCTTGACTGTGATGATGAAGCACGGTAAGTCAGATTTTTATGACAGTATTAGGATAATAATAAGTTTTTGGACTCCAACTCTTACTTTAACATTTAATCTCTTCATTTTTCTCAACGAATATTAGAATTATATTTTTTTTCGGTCTGTAGCGATACTTCTTTTTAAAATTCAAGTTCGTCTGTCATTTTTGCGTTAATATTGTGGGGGCCTCTCTTTTATATTTCGTTAATATTTAGAGAGTCGAGTGTAGTTGCATTTTAAACCAGAAAATTATTTAATGAAAGGGGGAAAAAAAATATTTGAAAAAATTGTTAATTTTTGTTACAGGATACATCGGAGAGTTTGAAATCGTCGATGATCACCGTAGCGGCAAAGTTGTCGTAAACCTCACCGGTAGATTAAACAAATGCGGAGTTATTTCGCCAAGGTTCGACGTTCCCATAACAGATATTGAAAAATGGACGAATAATCTGCTGCCAAGTCGTCAGTTTGGGTAAATAGATTAAAAAATACTTATGTTTTGCTATGTCGATTGTTGTAATTTTTATTTTACTTTCAATTATTACTTTTTCACGTATTCCCTTATTTGGAATCATTGCATTAATATAAAATCTTTTGTTTTAAAATTTTTCGTACCAAATGTGTAGTAAAACATTTAAAGAATAGTTAAATAAACTTTAGAGATTTTTTCCAATGATATTGTAATAATTCGCTTTTATTTAATTTAGATACGTTGTTTTGACAACGAGTGGAGGAATTATGGATCACGAAGAGGCTAGGAGGAAACACCTTGGTGGAAAAATTCTAGGATTTTTCTTCTAATTTAATAATATAATGAAAAAACTATGTCGATATTGAATACTTGGGAATAAAGTTTAAATATTGATATGGAATCATTGTTTATCTTCTCTTTTTGGGCATTACTTCATTTCTAGAAAAATGAAAGAGTTGCGAATATGATATATATGTTTATTTGTTGTTTGTATACATTTTTCTAAACTTTACTTCACTATTGAACCATTATTTTAATCAGTTATCTACGCAATATTTACGTAGCGGGGAATCGACTCAAAAGATCCTTCTCATGCATCTATCAAATTTTATATAAATTATTATGTAAAATTAATTCTATGCAAGTTTTTATGATTAACTGCTGACTAAATGTTTTTAATTCACAATAATGCAGCTCGAAATTAATTAACAATATTTATATACAAATATAAACAAATAATTGTTTAAAATTCCTTGAATTTTTTGAAATCTGTAAAAATCTCATATCATTATGTCGAGGAGCGGCATGGCGGTGGAAGAAAGAAAATTTTCGAAGATACACTTGAGAGCATTTGGTGAGCCTCAGTCGCAGTTTTCTTCAAATGAAAGCAGAAAATCAACACTTCCCGCAAATGAGGAGAATTTGTCTCGAAAACTTACATCTTCGATCGAGAATACACTTCTGATGCAAACACAAATTCACTAATGTGGTGCTGTCGTTATGTTGACAGATGTCCAAGCTTACTGTATGAAATGTTTGACCTGCCTATTTCAACCAACATTTACCGCTGCAGCAATCTATTGAAAAATCGCGGAAGCAAAGTTGTACACCTAACATTAAGATAAGTTTCGAACGATATGTAATGGAAATTAAACCAATAAGGTTTAAAGGAGAGTCTATAAATAATTATTCACTATTATCGAGATGCATCTTTTAACGCTGCGGATTGCGAGAAATCACAGAAACTTTAAGAGAGTTGGATCCAAGTTCTAATCTGAAAATTCGATTTCTTCTTTTTTCTTAATAAATATTAAAATAAGATATTTTTTTTTATTGAAAGAAATGCCACGAGTACCAAAGTTAAAACAAATCTTACAACAAATTTTTAACAATATGAAAAGTTGAATTGTTACCAGTAGACTATCTTAATGTTAAAAAATTGCTCAAAACACAAAGTAAGCAAACAGTGTAAAATCAACAGATCTTTTTAAAGAAATTCTCAGATTTATTCTATTCTTAAGCTACTATCACTTAACAGCACTTGATAAGTCTTTCGTTTTGAGATGACAGTGCTCTATTAACGCCGCCTCTGGGTAAAACTCGTTAAAAATACCTATAAGTCTTGGGTGGGTGAATTGAATAAATGCCTAAACCGCGGTAATTATTTTATTTTTAACGGCATTGAATTACCTAAAGACTAGCTAACTATTATGATCACTATGGCGATTCAAAACTGTGTTTTATCTTAATTGTTTATCGAATTGTTAGAGTCTATTTCGAGACGAATAACAAATGGTTGGCGTTTATATGCTTCATTTGCATACATGCAATGATTGATGGAACGTTTCCAACATCCAGTAATAAAATATCGTATCTACTACTTTAACTGCTCCGCAGAATCATTCAGTCTTTCATAAAATATAAGGTACGGACTAGCGGAAAGAACGTCGGCAATTGTGACCTTTTCTACCGTTGAGTCTGAAGTGTATAACCATTGCCCTGGTCGATTTCCGCGTCTGTAGCAGACGAAATGACCAGCGTCTGCTTGACCACGATGTTCCACTATCGCTCGGAGTCTATATCGCTGCCTTCCTTGACTCGGTGCGTGACTGTTTAAATAGGCCATTGTCTGGAGTCCTCCCTGAAAAACAAAAATATAATTTAGATCACAGCAAAACTTCATTTTTAAAATTCCATCGGGGATCGTCCAAATATTATGTAACGCTTCATAATTCATCTGAATTTCGTGAGCATGGCTCAAATCATTTGCGATTTAAATATAATAGAAAAGTATAAAAAGTGTTACATAAATATTTTGCCCAGTTTCTTAAACAAGATGTAAGTAAGCCAATCGATTGAACTGCATAGTCTATTTCAAGAAAAAAAAAAGAAATTGAAATCGATTCTATTTTATCACTCTCTCCATCATGTAACATGATGAATAAAGAAAAACTACTTGCTTATATAACCTTCACCTGAAGAAATAAATTATTTTCTAGAAACTGCTAGAAAAATATAACCAAATGTTACAAGTCAGGAGATTTGTCTACAGAATGCTACAATCGCCAGGGCTCGAGTCTTAGCAGAGAAAACTTTGTATCAAGATCTTGAAACAACAACTTTGTTTATCGTGATGCAGACTGTGAAAATTGATAAAAAAAAATCTCCATTTTCTAGTGCAACAGAATTTTTGATTGAGTTATCAATACAGCAAGTCCGACCAAAATGCTTAATTTTGGTCGGACCTTTCCAAAAGCAAGTAGATTCACCTACAAGAAATTACTCTATCACATGTGAATCAACAAATTTTTGGATGTCAGTGTTCTTGAAGTGGTACAACAACGGATCAGGAACAATCTCTTAATAAGGAATCATTGCCAAAATATCGCCAAACTGCACTATTTCAATCCATTTACTGGCAAGTACTCCAACGAAAAGTACTTAAAGATAACACAGTTATTTCCTAATAAACTACGGGACTTAAAAGGCTTCAAAATAAAGGTGGGATCATTTTCGTATCCTCCGTACCTCTACGTTAACCATAATTCATCTGGACATGTTTTATCTATCAAGGGACCAGATTATCGTGTTCTGAAATTTCTATCTAAATTGATGAATTTCAAAATCGAACAAGGCATAATACAAGAAGATTGTTGAGGTCAATGGTACACCATCAATGGAAGCAAACTAACTGGTTTCGGTTATCAACTATGGAGTGGACAGATTCAATTGCTAATCAACCAGGGTTCAATTTGCTTCAGGTGTGTTGCAGAATCCAGTGTAATAAGTAGTTCACCATTATATGTTCAAGCCGTTGTACCGATTTTCAGAAACAAGAATTGGTCTGTGGCATTTCCATGGAATTGGATTTACTTGGTCTTGCTGATTGTGCCTATTTGGCTGTGTACTCGTTTCTTGAAATTTGACACCGAATATTGGTCTGTGTACAGTATTCTACAAGAAATGTTAGGACTCACAGTGTTTAAACAGCCTCAAAAATGGGCCCAACGGATCGTGTTTTGCTCAGTTCTCATTGCATTTATGATGTTCTCTTCTACTCTCAATGCGATAATAACTGGCATAAAAATGCCGAAGGAAACAATAAGTAGTAACTGAATTAATTCTTCGTAAGTATATCAGCCGAACATATTATTAAACTTCCGTAAATATGGTGGAGGTGCTTCAAAAAACTTTCGAGTAAAAACATTGATTAACTGGACATTTTTCAAAAATTTAATTTTCGATGTTTAAATGTAGTCTACTTAGACAATATAAGTAGCACTCTTTTTGTCCTTTATATGGTGCTTGTCGAACACCTAGATATAGTAAAAAATCAAAGGGATATGAATCAAAGTATTATAGTTTTGATTGAAGTGGACATTTGAAACTGATAACTGGTGACACAAGTTTGAGAACCTTTAGCGACTCTGGGGTTAAAGGTCAACGTTATCGATGTGAAATTTGAGTAGCCTATGTTTTCCAAAATTGATAAGATTCTTCTCAGAATTTCCAAATGCTACTGTGAAAGTCTGTGGTATAGAGGGACAATGCATGAACGACCAATCACCTGGCATAATCAATAAGTAATAAGTAATTACGAGCTCTTTTCAATTTATTGGCGAAGAGAATCATCCGTTTGACGCCACGCTCGTGCAATTGATAAGCTAAACCAGGTATTTTAGTTTGATTTTACATTTGTTTAGAGTCAGGAAATATTTAAAAATAAGGTGATCGGTGATCTCATGTGTGGTTCTTTGTTCATAATTTTAGCGTGACGTTTCTTTCTTTTGGCGTTTTTGGTATTGTTTCTCTTATCGATGAGACTTTGCGGAGACAAAGTTAAGTGAGCCTGAGTCGTTTGTATTGCAGTGATAACGGATGATAATGACTTCAGTTTGGATGTCAAGTTTAAAAACCCATTTCACAAGTGTTTGACTGCCAGGTTGAGTGAGTACAGTTTTGTACATATTTTCTGTCGAAATTCGCTACTCGAAAATTGTGTATTTAAAATCGTCACTGAACGTTATTTAACTAGTTTGTAGATTCTTAAAATTCTCTTCATGCCGATCTTATTGTTTACTTGAGTGTTTGAGTATTTTACATTTGACAGTTCAATTATTTCACATTATCTTCTGTCCTATTATTATGTGTGATATTTATGTGTCTCTTCAATATGTTGTATGATTGAGGATTCTCATTGACCTCGTAATTTTTAAGTTCGTTGATGCATAGCCATGGTATTTTATTGACTACTGTTTTATATATGCCTATTAGATGATTATTTTGTGTATTATGCATTATTTTGAGTTTCTAAAATAAAATTTATTATTATGATTATTTACGTTTACGCTAATTACGCATCCTTGGTATTGTCGATTGATTGCTTTCTTGTTTATTGATGATTTTCTTTGTGATTATATTTCGTTTACTTTATCATTGCTCAAATTAAATCCAAATTTGAATATTACTTTAAAATAGAATCCGCTAGAAATAGCAAGTATTTATGAGAAAGAGTTAAATGGGTCTGTAAATACAAAAAAAGTTACAATACATTAATACACTATTTGTAAATTGTCCATAACTCCATACCTGAATATTACGCTTTTTCGTTTCATTGAAAGTGAAAGCATCCAAGAAGAGGGTTTCAGGAAACAATACGGGGTCATCTCTCTTTATAGGCATGCCCGAATTACTCCAAGTTGTTCTTGGTATGTGTAAACACAAACACTTTGGTAATTTTCCTAGAGTCAGAGTTTTGAACGCCGTACATCGAGTTCCACAGCCGTCACATTGCACATCTTGTATAACTTCGCTAGAGACAAGACGAGCTAATAATTCGTAAAGTGTGTGTCTTCGCCAAGTTAATTCAACCCCGGCAGGGGGTAATGGTAAAGAAACACTATCCAATTTATCGTACCGCACAGAAGACTGCAAGCAAAATTTTAAGTTCTCGTCACGTTCAAAGTCATTATTTTCATAAAATATACAAATTTATGCATCACATAACCTTGTACCAATTGTCAAAACTGAAACATCTTAAAATACCATGAAATCCCTTTCAATCTCATTAAATCCCATAAATAAAATATCGTTACTTGGATGATTTTGAAAGTATTTGACTAATGTTTATTAAATGTTATTTGTATTACTTACTTTCCATTTGCATTCCGTACATTGCAGCTGACTAGTTAGCAGTCCAGAAAACGGATGCAATTCTATTGAAAATGCCGAAATGGTAGGAAGAGGTATGGCACAAAGCGAGTTCCAGGGTCTGAAAGATGCATTTTCTAAACTGCCATCTCCATTGCAACCTGCTATTATTTCTGAAGACCTAGCGAGTATCATTCCAGGTTTGATACCCAGAGAAAAATTCGAAACATTAGATATCGATTTTGTTGACTTTGCTGCATAACCATTGCAATTTTTATCAATTCCATTGGTCGACGGAACTTCTTTTTGTGTGGCTGCAATATCATTGCAAGACACACTTCTTAATCCTAAGGGATCACCCGAGCCCTTCATATCCGTTATTACTGGTGTAGTTTTTGGCAAAGCATCAGACAAACATCCTTTCTATAAAAAGGAAAATTTAAGTTTGTAAGATTGCAATTTCAAATGATTTCAAGCATTGACATCTGGTTTATACTCAAATATAAAATAGCAAATTCTTTAGCCGATTCCCCACCCTACACCTACAATATTGCTAACGTTTTCAATCTTACTCTGTTTGTTGATTGAGATTCACTCTGAAGGGCACTGAGAATCACGTGGAATAGCTCGTGGGCATCTTGATGTCCTGGAGGGAAAGTCCATAGAGGACCGAGAGACATTATTACATCTACTGGGGAGACGTCGCCGAACATATCTTCCGCATGACCATTAATTTCTATAACAATAAACCTTATGGAGTTAAATAGACTTAAAATTTTATGTAATTTTAGGCGTAGGTAGACATCCGTAAATTCAATAAAATTAATATTGTATTATAAAATTTTGAATAAAAATAATATGTAGATTAAAAATACTTACGGTCTAAAACTGTCATTAAACTAGATGTGAAAGAATTTTTTTTTCCTTTTTCACGATGTTTCTGAAGCCATACTGTAAATGTTGGACAAGCGGCTAAAGCTTGTAACAGCGAATTTAAAAAGCACGTATATTCCAAATTCGTGATGCCGGAAACTTGGCCTGAAAGAATTCAGCCTATTTAGTAAAAAGCGAATATCATTTGAACGATGGTGAGAAAACTCGAATGAAGTATGAAATCTAAAAATGAAAATTTCTCTGAATACTCGATCAGTTTATCGCTTTTTATGGCACCTTATTTATTTATCGTGGGTCTTTTCAGACCCAAGACATGTTAAAACGCTCAATTATCAATAAAAAAGTTTTGTAAAATTCCTATACACTCCTGAACACTTCTCCTTTCAATAATTTAGTAATTTGTTTTGCTTCCTCACAGAGGAAGCTTTAACTTGTAAATGAATTTGCATCTTCATTAGAGGAAACAAAGTGTTCAACAAATGCCAAAAAAATATAAATATAGTTAAAAGGAACACCCGAGATCGAATTCACTAGTTTTTCATACGACTTTTCTACTAATAGCCGGGCAAAGTCCAAAAATTTGTAAAAAAATGTTTAAAACTTGCACTTATACTAGTTCTAAAATGACATTGGATAAATGTATGAACTAATTGTCGGTAAGATCAATGTTAATAAATAAATAATACACTAACAACTTATTTTTTATTATTTATTAAATGTATCGAGTTATTTTAAAAGCAGACTTAACGTTTTTTTTTTTTTTTTCATATTCGGTAAAAATAATCAAGAGGAACCCTTTAAGTTACAATATGAATTTTACCTCTTCTCCTGGGTTTCGGGGAAGGTCCCCACAGGACAAAAACACCCACAACGAATGCAAAACCCACACCGGCAACTACTGCGATTTTCTCGACATCCATTTTTAAAATTTATTTAACCGATTTATCTTCGAACAGTCGCTGGAAATTAATTCGACCAAATGTAAACTTTCAACCTTTATCTTTGTTATTGAGATATAAACTGCTAGGACTGAATTTGAAAATTGTTACGTACATTCTTCACGAGTGAAAATATACTAAAATCATGGTTTTTTATGAATGAATTTTTTTTATCTCAGATAATATCCAATACAGTTCTGATGAAAACAGTTCAGTTCTTGTGCAACTAGAAAAGTGGAAATCATATCTGAACAGAAAATTATTATCTAGGAATTATTGGCGTTTTACGGACACAGAACTTTTCTTTTTGTATAATTTAAATTCACGTGTCAACGCGTTTTTTATTGCAGACAAATCTGTGATTTTATAGAATTTTATTATAGGCACAATTCCACTCTTTTATGCTTTTATGATAGAATTGGATAGAATTGGGAAATTTCATACAAAATACATAGAGAAAAGATGAGAGGGCCAAAGTTACAGAAAAAAGGTAGATTCATCAGGGTTGCGACCCATGATTGTATTTTGCGTTGCGTCGTAGTGAGAGTAAAAAAGAGAAAAGTATAGTTCTGTCTTTTTTCTCTTACTACGACGCAACGCATTGCGTATTAGAATTGCGTCATAATGAGAGAGAAAAAAACAAAATTATACTTTTTTCTCTTTTACTCTCATTATGACGCAACGCAAAACGCAATCATGGGATGCCAACCTATAGGTGATATCATACCTCGAAAATAAAATTGCTTGCGCAATTGAAATGAATGAAAAACTTTGCGCAAGGGGAAAATTCATTTCATTCATTTCCATTGCGCAAGCAATTTTATTTTTGAGGTCCATGAGTTTCGGATAGGAACCACGGTTGGATAAGTAAAATACCAAAGGTAAATTACATGGTTTTTTACAGTAATTTACTATGTTTTTACATCGAAAATACCAAATTCATATGGAGTAGGGGGTTTTATATGTAAAATACGTAATTTACATAAGTAGAAAACCGAATACACTCGACTCTTCCAATATTAACCATCGCAATATTAACAACCTCGCAATATTAACCGCATTCCTCTCGCAATATTAACCAGCAGTCACTTCAAATCTCACTTGATAAACTGCGCATGAGTTGCGCTCGGCATCTGATTGGTTGATATTTGCGCGCAATTTAAAATGCTTAAAAATATTCTATTATACGCAATACGCAAGCGCAATTGATGTAACGCATGCGCAATTTGTGTGAAATTTGAGAGAAGGAATTTCGTTAATATTGCGAGGGTCTCTGGCACGGATTTCGTTAATATTGGGAGAGTCGAGTGTATGTAAAAAAACTTCGAGTGACGCGCACTGCACAACCCTGCGTGTCACTGCACAATGTGCACAACCCTGGCTGGGATTAAAAAAAGGCTCAGTTCTGTGGCTGACCGCACAGAAATTCATTACAATTCATTATAAGTTTTGAGTTTTCAGGATGAAGTTGTATTATTGCTATTCTTGCCTAGCTGATCCAGTCGAACCCGAGTATATCCAAAAGGATAATTTCCAGTGTCTTAGGACTTCAGAGTTCAGGGTATCCATGCAGGTAGGCGTCCTTAATTGTATCTCTTTGAGAATTTGTCTAAAGTTTTTCGAGAGTGATGAGCTTGAGAGATTGTTTGGCCAACGCTTATATCATACGCCATTTTATACATTTCTCGTTCTGTAAGGCATCCTTTATTAAATCTAAAGCATATTTATACAGTTGAATACTTAGATTTCGAATATTTTAATGTATAAAGAAGAGTTTTGAATTTATGAAATCTAAATTTATACGATTTGTATGAGATTTGATTCGAGTATGAATTACATAGTTATGTAACAACCTTAGCGAAAACTTCGGTTTCAAATTCCTGATTCCTTCTGAACCAATACGAAATTTTCTGAATCATTCCGATTTAATCCGAAGGAAGTTTTCAATTAGAATTAATCCGAGGCCCATTCAAGATCAATCCGAAGAAATCCGGTCAATCAGAATTAATCCAAATGTTTCCAGTCTATCAGAACTTTCAATGAGTCCGAAAAATTAGGATTCATTTTTATTGACCGGATTTATTCTCATTGAAAGTTCGGATTAATTCGGATTTACCGTTTTCATTTGTATTAATTTTGAATGGGCTTCGGAATTCGGATAATAACAGGGGACTTATTCAATCATGGAAAATTTCTTTGTATAGTTTCAAGGCTGTATAAACCATTGTGAGAATCACGCATAGTGATACATTCATTGATATTTATGCGTTTATTTTCTTTTCTTACATCTTCATATCATTCATCAATTCAAACTTGTAAATAATTTCAACTCATTATATTTTCTGAAATGAATCGAATTTTGCATTTTATATTTCGATGATGGATTTCACTCGTTTCTTTCGCCCCCACGAAATGCCTCTTCTGATGAGTTAGATAGGAATAAGAATTTCAGGTCCCTTTCACCGATCTTAGAATATTTTTTTATGCTACCTTTCAGGATTAATTTTGAGCTGTATCTTGTGATACCTGGCGCCTAATAATAATAAATTTACTACATTATTAATAAGTTCTTATTGAGAACTACCCAGGAACAAGAAAACGATTAGAAACTTTGAATCGGTCAGAGGCTTTCGTAAATCCGGCCATCTTAAATAATAGGAAATTTTCAATTAAAAATTTAGCAAAGCAGTTTATTTAAAGATTTATTTATCTTTTATATTCTTGAAATATATTATTAATTATTATTAATATATTATTTTTTGTCTCACACTGTAAAAAAATTCGGTATAAATTTACACTAAAGCAAAGATATTATTCTTTGACTAAAGGCAAAGGTGCTAAAGGTGCCGTCTCATGTGGGCAGAAAACGGTGGCGTAAAGGAGAATCTCATGAGAGTGAAAGAGACAAATATGAAAATTTACATACGATTTTTTTTTACACTGTATTTAAGAGAGCATTTTATGACATTTTATCAAATTATAATTCTTTCTACTTATATTTTGTTCATCCTTGCAGGCCCAACAGGAAAATCCATACTCTATTTTTGGATCTGGCCATTGTGATGTATAGTCCAATGAAGTTATATTTTTAACGTAATCACGATCGAGTGGCACTCAGGTAAATTTTAATAGTAGTTGAAATTCTTGCTCTTTACAAATCTTGCAAAGAAAGTTTATTTAATCCTAAATAACACTTAAAACACTTATATTTCTTTTTTTTTTGTTCTAGGAAAAAGTTAAAGGAGAAGGAAAAGATGAAGAAATTAGTCAAAGGACTCACAGATAAATTTGGAGAGTTCAACCATCATTTAGACAGTTTGTCAGAGCACTTCGACATTCGCAAAGTCAGTTGGACAAAATAAGATCTGCGACTTTATTAAAATCTTTAATTGTTTGTTAATTACTATCTATTTTCTTAGCAGTACTTTAGATTTAAAAATTAAAAATAATGGCAAAACATTCGTACTTCTCTTTTATGTTACTTTTTTTTTTATAACTTTAAATAGCGTACCATTTATTTAATCATCGAATATGTTTAAAAATAAAATTAATTATATTTCTCAAACATTATTTACTGACTTTGCTCTTCCAAAAATAGACTTTACGATCACATTTTATATTTAAAATTACAAAACTAGAATATACATCTTGCTCTGAAAGAAAATTATTCTTCCGTTTTAGAATCTAGAAATTTTAAATACTTAGCTTTTAGGTATGAAACAAAGATTGCCCTTTTCCTGTATACGTACTTAAGAGGGTTGTCAGGTCTAAATGATGTTTTTTTAAATAATTTTTTTGTTTTAATTTTTATTTGAAAGTTTTAATTTTTTTATATATTTTAACACATGTTGTTTACTATAAAAAAAATTTTTGTTATTTTTCATCAACATCCGGCGGAAATGTGGGCGACCGGAAGACGCCATGTTGAAAAACGGTCACCATGATTTCTCAATTTTGGATCATTTGAAAGACAAAAACCAAATTGATTCTTAAAGAGTACATAAGTGGATATCAAATGAACCTCAGTTATAAAAAAATATTGATAAATAACCAAATGGTGAAAGTTTTTCTTATTTTTCGTTGTAATTTATTTTTCTGCCACTTCGGATACGCTCTGAGGTAAAAGAAGGTTTATACCTTATTTCTAACAATAAGAGTATATAGTGACTGAAAATGAAAAAAAAATTCGATTTTTTGAAAATTTTACCTCACTACCCCTTTAAATTAGGATTTCTGAAGTAAATAGTTTTTCTTAATTTTATATTAATTTATTAATTGGTATTCTAATATTATTTCTAGCTGGATACATTAACCTTTTTTAATATCTTTACTCAACAGAGAGATTTACACTATCGTACATAACGGATCCACCAACAATTGTTAAATCTATGATATTATCTCCTTCGATTACGAAACTGGCCGGTATTACAACAGTTTCTCCATGAAAGTTCCCACTTTGTAGTGCTGAACGATAAATTGACTGATCATTTTTATATTGAAATTCTTTAATTGCGCGATCATTTATACTGACAACCAAAATGGGAGATCTTTTAAAATTGTTGCTTGCTGCTGCAATCCCGATTCTTAGAATTCTATTTTTTCTATCTGGAATATCCTTGTACCTGATTCTCCAAGAACCCGGTTTCGTTTGGGCGTAATACCAATCTGAGTGGATATTGCTCTTGCCGATTTCGAATTCCAAATCCGCTGGAGGTAGCAAATGCCAAATATAATTACGTCTTTCATTGCTATAACGATACGAGTCTGACCGTCTATTCGTCTCACCAATGGACCACATTACTTCTGTCGGTACCGATAAATCCAAAGTCTCTCTATTGATACCCTCAGCGATTGTTATTAATTTTTCGGACTGGAAACCAATTCCAAATCCTTCTATCGGGTATGCAGTTAACTTATATTTCCCAGGTCTTATATTTTTTAATTGAAAATCACCATTTCTTTTTGTTTGAGTAGAGTAGGAATATCCAAGAGTCTGCAGGTCAAACTTTTCCGATAAGGAGGATGAAAGTACAACCATACTTCGAACAGGACTAACGACCTTACCTCTAAGTTCACCTCTACATAATGGGTAATCAGTATCATTCATCCACTGGTATGGCCAGAGACTGTGTTCCACTTTAGCCTGACGAATTGCGTCTCTTTTCATCTTATTATCGGTTCCTTGATTGAAGTAAAGCAGCCAAGGGCCATAAATTTTGGACCATCCTGTGGGTGCTTTTACATCTGGTGTACCAAAGTGTCCTCCAGTCATATAATTGGCTATCAGAGAATCGTGTTGAACCAAGAGATCTTGCTTTAAAGGACCACCCGAATGATATTCGCGGCTCGCTGATATTAACCAAGCACCCTCACCTTCTCCAAATACTCCCATGTATGGTGTATTTCTAAGATAGCCGACGTAATCGTATTTTGTGTAAACAGTACCATCAGGAAAAATCCATGTAGTATCCTGGACTAGTCGTTCATCGGTCAACTCAGTTTCATCCGGTAAAATACCTTGTTGTACGCTATTAGTGACTTGATTTGTTGCTTTGGTATCCATTTGATAAATCACACGCATTTCGCCAAATTTCACAAAATTGTCTTGGTTATTCGCAGCTTTTACGTACGTATAAAGGCCACTCAATCCTTGCTGAATTATAATGTGGTATTCAAGCCTTAAAAATCCAGGACTGTCTTGCAAGTACATAATGTGGGCATGATCAGCGGATTTGCTGATCACTTCAAGGGAAGTAGGTGACATTCGTTCAAAAGTACCGTTATTCCAATCCAGACGAAAGTTGAAAGGATCTGCATTTTTCATAAGGTTCCGATTTTTTTTATATAAACTAGAAACAGTGGCGTCACTATCAAAAGTTAGCTTTATGAAGCCATTATCCAGAACAGCAGTTAAGCCATCGATTTTGACAAATACTTCAGGATGTGGTTCCTAAAAGATATTTTACTTTTTAAACAAAACAAAAGATTGGGTGCGATTGCTCAGAAAATTCAAGTTAATTTATACTGAACTTACGTTATCTGTTGTATTTCTGATGATTTCTATAGGAAATACTGCATTAACTAATAAAATAGAAAAAGTCGGATTTATTCTTCAATAAAATTGTAACAATTTCAAGGAATGAAAGAATTTTTCATAAAAAAATGTTTAATTACCTGAAGTAAATAATTGTAAAGTACAAATCATCAGTAGCACAAGAAACTCGTTAATTCGATGACCCATTTTGCCTGCTGTTCACGATTTTTCACATAAAAAGAGTTCAAAAATAATACATTTTCTGATGAGAATGTAATTATATATTTAAATACAAATGTCCCCTCTTAAAAAATAATAAGTAAACATAATCATTGTGACCTTGTTACTTTAAAAAGATATATAGTTTTTTTTTTTAAATTATCTTCCTTATGTACAGAATCACACTCAAATATTGATCTTACTTTCGTACTTGTAGTCAAGTCAAGAGTTTCGATATGTCGGGCAAGATCAAGAAAATCGTTTTAGTAGTAATATAATATAACTTCTAATCATAAAATTATTCATGGTAAAAATTTCAAGAGATTTTATGATATTTCATCAGATTTTAAATAATTTTAAGGGATTTGACGATATTTTATGGGATGTTTAATAATTTTAAGGACTTTTTATGGAATTCAAGGGAGTTTACGAAAGTTCAGTGGATTTTCAGGAATTTTAAGAGATTTACTGAGATTTCATGGGACTTTGAGTAATTTTAAGGAATGTCAAGTGAATTTATGAAATTTAAATGAACTTCACCAAATTTTGAAGGATAATAAAGGCATTTTAGTGAATTTTATGAAACTTATGGAGATTCCTGAAATTAGATAAAGAATTACAAGATTTTATATTTCAAGAATTAAAAATTCTCAATTATTTTTTCTACTAGCAAAAGGTGTGCAAAAACGAGAAATCAATCGCGCGCAGAGTAATGCAAAAGAATAATGACACTTTAAATTTTGCATTGAAATTAATTATATTTCAATAGTGATCGATTGTAATAAATATTTTTGACAATAAATAATATTAAGCTACTCTTATTGATCAGAGAAGTTTACACTATCATACATAACGGATCCTTTACGAAGTGTTAAACCTATGACATTATCCCCATTGACTACCAGATCCGCCGCAATGTTTACAATTGCAGCATGGAAATTTCCACTTTGTGATGCACTACGATAAATAGACTGATCATTCGCATAATGAAATTCTTCGATTGCCCGGCCATTTATACTGACAACCAAAATGGGATTTCCCAAGGCGTTGGTGCTTGCTGCTGCGATCCCAATTCGTAAAATTCTATTCTTCCCATTTGGACTATCCTGATATCTAATACTCCAAGTTCCCTTAAGAGTTTGGGCATAAAACCAATCAGTCTCGATCTTACTTTTACCTATCTCAAATTCCAAATTCGCTGGTGGTAGTGTATGCCAAAGATAATTACGTTTCTGATTACTGTACTGATATGAGTCTGATCGCCTGTTTGTCTCTCCGATCGACCACTTGACATTTGTTGGTACTGATAAATGCAAGGTATCGCTATTCACGCCTACATTGATAGTTATCAATTTTTCTGACTTGTGACCAATTCCGAATCCTTCAATGGGATAGGTCGTTAATTTATATGTACCAGGTCTGATGTTTTTAATTGTAAAATACCCTCTGTTGTCAGTTTCAGTAGAGTACGAATATCCAAGAGTTTGCAGGTCAAACTCTTCTATCAAGGAAGATGTAAGAACAACCATGCTTCGAGGAGGCCCAGTGATCTGTCCTTTCAGCACACCTCGTTTTAGAGGATAATCCGGCTCACTCATCCAGTTATAAGGCCAACGTGATTGTTCAATTTCGGACTGGCTGATTGCATCTGCCTTCAGCTGATCATTGGTTCCTTGATTGAAATAAAGCAGCCAGGGACCATATATTTTTGACCAACCAACGGGTGCAGTCAGTACAGGTGTTCCAAAGTGTCCTGCCGTTAGAACATTCAAAATCAAAGCTGCATCATGAACAGTTAGATCTTGTTTTAGAGGACCTCCAGAATGATAATCTCGGCTCGCGGACAGGAGCCAAGCGCCATATCCGTTTCCAAATACTCCCCGATAATGTGTTTTTCGTATATAGGTTGCATAATCGTACTTTGAATAGTAACTACCATCAGAAAGTTGCCAAGTAGCATCCTGAATTACTTTTGCTTTGCTTAATTCACTTCCAGATGGAATAGTCCCCTCTTGCAACCCATTAGTGGCCTGGGCCAAAGCATCAGGATCAAATCGATACACTATGCGATATTGGCTAAAAGTTATTGGACTGCTACCAGTATTTGATGCTTTCACATACGTATAGATTCCACTGAGTCCTCGTTGCATTATATAATGATATTCAAGCTTAACAATGCCAGGACTGTCTTGAAGATACATAATATGAACACGATTCATGGATTTGCTAAGCACTTGAAGAGAAGAGGGAGAAAATCGGTTATAGGTGCCGTTGTGCCAGTCAAGGTAAAAGCTTTGATAAAGACCCACTTTTTCCACCAAGTTTTTACCATTCAAGTATAAGGAAGAAACGG
The DNA here is from genome assembly GCA_904066015.1 of Synergus gifuensis. Classification (NCBI taxonomy): domain Eukaryota; kingdom Metazoa; phylum Arthropoda; class Insecta; order Hymenoptera; family Cynipidae; genus Synergus; species Synergus gifuensis. The sequence continues at coordinate 22,298 of CAJFCO010000064.1, forward strand.
TACCGTCATTTTCAAAAGCAATTGAAATCAGTCCATTGTCGAGCTTAGCAGAAAGGCCTTTGACTTCCAGCTTAACGGCAGGATCTATCGTTTCGCCTACTAAGATGGAAAACGAAATAATTAATTTTTGGTTTAATTTTTATTATAAAGTACTTAATAATCGTATTGTAATTTAATTTACCGAAAACATTGTTGAAAATTAGCAAAAGACCAATGAAAGTAGATATTAAGTAATCCATATTGAGTCTAGGATCACTCAATATGATATGCGGCCAAATAATATTCTTAATTTATATATGCACTCCCTCTTAAAGTCCAAAACAGGAGATAATCTATTTATTTATCTTCCTTTCACGTAATTCGACAATATCAGCTAGATATAATTGTGAGAAGAATGATATAACAATTGAAGTACTTTTTTTTTACATTTATTGGCATAAAAACATTGAAAAGAAAGTTTTCATATGTACACAAAAACCAATTTTTTTTTTATTTACTAACAAAAATTTATCCGAAATAAAGAAATTTCTCTGAATCAATATTATCGTTTAAAATTAACAATCAGTTTTTAATCTAGAAATGACTGCTTACTGAACCTGGAATATTTTACCGGATTTTTCCTTTGTTGATATGTAATCAGTGTTTTTCAATGTTATCAATACCTGAGTGATTTCAATCTATTTAAATCATAGGAATCTCATTCATAAAATGAATATTTGAATTCACTTTGATTATTTTTGCCTTCTCATAGAGGAAGCTTTGTAGTGGTGGCAAAATAAATTTCCTAAAATCATTCTTTTCATTCTCATCAGAGAGAATGTATTAGATTTGTGTAAAATTTGCCCCTCCCCCCCGTTTTTGTCAAATATCTGTTTTGTGACCCCCCCGAACTAGAAGGTGAAGGTCCTAAAATGAAGATTACATTCTTTAAATGTAATTTAAAACTATCAAAATTCTGCTTAAAATTCTAACCGATAGGGTATCAAAGATATACAAGAAGTAGTCAAACCCCCGAAAAAATATTTTTTTAATTTAACAAAATTGAGAAAAAGAAAAGATCAATTTTCTAGTACGCAAAATCAAACTAGAGTTGAGTATGTGAAATTTTATTATGCCAAGGTATAAACATAAGAGATATTATTTGCGTATCAAGTTACGATGACGTCAAGCGGTGATCCAGTAAATATTTAATTTATACAGACATATTCAAATTTGTTTGCTGAATTTGTCCTAATGAATTTATGGCATATATTAGCTTATCTGTATTGAAGTAACATGTGACTCCAATTAATCATGATTATCAATAATTAAACATCATGGATGACATTACCAATTTTAATTTTTTTGTCCGACCTTGAATCATCAGAAAACGTTGCAAAAGTAATAAGCTATATTGAATTTCTGGAAATAATTAAGATGAATAATAATATAATTGGTCTAGGTTTAGTGAAAAAAAAAACATATTTATTTTACCTAAAAGTTTTTAATAGTTTACGAAAATTCATTTCATCATCAAATATTTTGAAACCTTCGGTTTCTTTCTTTTCTAAAATATGTGTTCGCAGTTCCGTTTTGAATTTTTGAAAGCATTTCAATAATAATTGACTTCTTTTTACAAATTAGCTGAATAATACCTGAGATCCAAGCATACACAGTTTTCAATTTTTCTAAGAATGTTACTTTGCTTCTTAAAATAATAAATAATTCATGATTTACAATTGTGGTCCGTGGAGTGTCAACATTATCAATAAAAATGATCTTTGAAAGTTTGTCCATATTATTCGGCGGATAAGAGATTGATACTATCGTACATAACATACCCGGAATGAAGTGTTAATTGTATTACATTATCTCCCGCGAGTACGAGATTAGCTGGTATTGTAATAGTTTCAGCGTGGAAGTTCCCACTCTGCGTTGCCGAACGATATATCGACCCATCATTTTCAAACTCAAATTTATTCATCTCATGACCATTGACAAATACAGTCAGAACCACATTGTAACTCGTTGATGCCAGTCCAATTTGTAGTTTTCTATCTTTCCCATTCGGTGTGTCCTTATACTTGATGCTCCAAGTTCCCGGCTGAGTCTGGGCATAATACCAATCGTTATCAAGCTTGCTTTTCCCGATTTCGAATTCCAAGTCCGCCGGCGGTAGTGTGTGTAAAATGTAGTTGCGACGATCGTTACTGTAACAATAGGAGTCTGATCGCCTGTTTGTCTCTCCAATGGCCCATATCACCTCCGTGGGTACCTTTAACTCCAAGGAGGCACTATTTTCTCCTTCGTCAATTGTTATCAATTTTTCAGTCTGAAAACCAATTCCAAATCCTTCAATGGGATAGGCCGTTACTTTATATTTACCAGGTCTTATATTGTCTATTGAGAAACTGCCATCTTTTTGTGTCTCCGTAGAGTACGAAAATCCAAGCGTCTGAAGGTCAAACGGTTCTTTCAAGGAAGATGTGAGAACAACCATGCATTGGACAGGACTATCGACTTTACCGCTCAAAGTGGCTCTGTTTAGAGGATAATCCGTATCATTCATCCATTTATAAGGCCAAAGAGATTGTTCTACCTCAGACTGACGAATTACATCAGCCTTCACCTCATCATCCGTTCCCTCGTTGAAATAAAGCATCCAAGGTCCATAGAGTTTTGACCATCCTGCGGGTGCAACTAGAACTGGAGTACCAAAGTGCCTTCCGACTATGTAATTTGCAATCAAAGGTCCTTGATGAACGAGAAGATCTTGCTTCAGAGGACCTCCGGAGTGGTATTCTCGACTTGGAGAGATCATCCAAGCACCGAAGCCATTTCCAAATACTCCCTGGTATTTCGTATCTCTAAGGTAGCCTGCATAATCGTACTTTGAATAAATCGTACCATTGGAGAGCTTCCATGTTGCATCCTGTATCATTGGTAATTTTTTCAGTTGATTTACAGATGGTGGAGTGCCTTCTTCTGCTTGATTGGAAATCTGGTTCATAATTTTGGGATTAAAGACATACACGAGGCGCATTTCATCAAATTGGACTGATTTTTTGTTGTTGTTTGCTACTTTGACGTAGGTGTAGAGGCCACTGAGTCCTTGTTCCATTATAATGTGGTATTCAAGGCTTAGAAATCCACGAACGTCTGTCGAGTACATGATATGAGCATGTTGAGTTGAATTGCTGATTACGTCAAGACGAGATGGAGAAAATCTGTGATTGCGACGGGAATTCCAATCAAAGTAGAATGATATTTCTGTATTGTCGACTAGATTTTTTCCATTTTTAAAGAGGGAAGAAGCAACGGCGCTACGAGTAAAAGATATTTTTATGAGTCCGTTATCCAAGGTAGCAAGGAGACCGTTGACAACCAGAGAAACGGGAGGTGATTCTTCTTTGGCTGTAAAAATAGAAAATAAATCATTTCTTTCGGCTTCATTTTTTTGTATGTAAAAAAATATTTCTTTGGAATGACTTGAAGTTGTAAGTTGAAAAACAAAATAATCGCCCGTGTTGGTTTTCTAGTTTAATTTAAATAATTTTTAGATCCTTTTAAAAATTACACTTTCGAATTATTAGCTGAGTAATATTTCTTTGCTTGTAATAATTATCCTTTATTGCAGTAAACTTATTCTTCAGATTAGAGAGTAATTTCTTGTAGCTGATAACATATTTCTCTAGTTCAACAGCTAATATTGCACAATTTTATGTAAACACTGTACCTTCATCATTGGTTTCCTTAGAAACAAACATATTTCATTGGCCATATTTTGCTCTGCTATTTATTTGAATCAACGAAATATTCTTTGAATATCAAATACTTTTCTTTACATTGTACTCATTACTTCAATATGAAAAATATGTTTTATTTAAAGTTGAAATCAACTCGATTGAAACTAAAACTTTTAAACGACACAAATTATAATGAAAACTTAAAGAAAAATTCTTACCGAAAGCAAAGGTGATGATACTCAAAATGAGAGCACAGACAGGTATACGAAATTCCATTTTGAATTTGTTGTAGTCACCCAAATAGGGAAACTGAAGAAGAATAAAATCAATCAAGTCTTTATATACATACATACACACACCCCCTCTTATAAAGGATTAAAAGTGCTAATTAGGCAATGACGCATCTTAATAAGTTAGCTATAGATGATGAATTATGAATTTTAGGTAAACACTTCATTCATTTACAATTGTTTTTCATCTGAATCAATAGAAATTTGACTAAAGACCTGACTTTTGTTAGCATCATTTCATAAATGAATAAATCATACAATAATCATTTCAAAACACAGAAAGTTATTTTTCATTTTTGTTATCGGTCAGAAACCTGGATTTCAACGAATACTTTTCCGTTTCTATTAAAAAATAAGCAAATTATAAACTATCTGTGAAAGAGGAAAAGGCATTTAAACAATACATATGCATGAATAACATATTTATTTTATCTAAAGATATACAATTATTGTTGCTGATAATAGTTTTAGAAACTATAAAAAATGTTTATTTTTTTTTCAGTGCAGGGCTTTTAGAGAAGCATCCTTGTCATTTTGATCGAATTTTTGGTTAAGCATGTTCATCTGCAAGATTGATACTGTCATACATAACCGACCCTCGATGAAGCTCTAAGCTAATAATATTAACTCCTTGGGTCACTAACTTGGCGGGAATTATAATAGTTTCAGCGTTAAAATTTCCACTCTGTAGAGCATTTCGATATATAGAATGATCATTATCATACTTAAATTCCTTGACGCGATGACCATTGACATTGACCGCAATAACGGGATTTCCGAGTTTATTGCTACTACTTCCTGCAAACCCAATTCGCAATATTCTGTTTTTTTTTATTTGGAACATCCTTATACTTGATACTCCAAGTTCCCTTTTGAGTTTGAGCATAATACCAATCTGTATGGACGTTACTTTTGCCGATCTCGAATACCAGATTGGCTGGTGAACGTGTTTGCCAAATATAATTCCGTTTTTCATTGCTATAACGATATATATCTGATCGTCTGTTTGTTTCTCCAATGGACCACTTAACAGTCGTTGGTACTTCCAAATGCAAAGTGTCTTGGTTGATGCCTTCATTGATGGTTATCAATTTTTCAGATTCGACACCAATGCCATAACCTTCTATAGGATATGCGATAAACTTATACTTCCCAGGTCTTATATTGTCTATTGAGAAACTGCCATCTTTTTCTGTTTCTGTAGAGTACGAAAATCCAAGAGTTTGAAGTTCAAACGGTTCTTTCAAGGAAGAAGAAAGCACAACCATACTTCGAGTAGGGCTAGTGATTTTACCTTTCAATGTTCCCCTGTTTAGAGGATAATCCGTCTCATTCATCCATTTATAAGGCCAGTTTGCTTTTTCTACAGCAGATTGTCGTTTTACATCTTTCTTCATCTCATCATCAGTTCCCTCGTTGAAGTAAACCATCCAAGGGCCGTAAAGTTTTGACCATCCACTTGGTGCAGTTAGACGGGGTGCACCAAAGTGGTTTGTGGTCATACTATTTATAATCAAAGCTTCCTGGTGAATCAAAAGGTCCTGTTTTAGAGGGCCTCCAGAATTGTATTCTCGACTGGCGGAAAGGAGCCAAACACCAAAACCATGTCCAAACACTCCTTGATAAAATGTATCTCTAACATAACCGGCGTAATCGTATTTCGAATAAACAGTCCCGTCAGCAAGTTTCCAGGTTGTGTCCTGGACTATTTTTGATCTCTTTAGCTGTTTTTCCATAGGAGGAATTCCCTCCTGTACTCCATTGGTAACTTTGTTCATAATGTAAGGATCAAATCGACAGATATAACGCAAGCATACAAAAAAATCTGATTCGCGTTTATTGTTTGTGGCTCTCACGTACGAATAAAAGCCACTTTGTCCTGCATCCATTATAATATGATATTCAAGTCTTAAGAGTTCAGGATCATCTTGCAAATACATAATGTGCGCACGCTTAGGAGATTTGGTGATCACTTCGAGACGAGAGGGATTAAAAGTGTTATAGTCATCGTTGACCCAATCAATATAAAAAGTCCTGTTTTGGTAAACATGATGTACTAGATTTTTGCCATTTTTATATAAAGAAGAAACAGTGGCGTCATCTTTGAAGGATATTTTTATCAATCCGTTATCCAACGACGCAGTAAGGCCTTTGGTTTTCAGAGATACGCCAGTAGGTTGTGAATTGACTGTAAAAACAGAAAAGAAAGTTGATTTATTTTAGTTGTGTCAATGTTATGATATACCTTAAACGAAAAAATATTATAGGCCTATAATGATATGTAAAAATTATGTTTAAAATGGGAAAATGAGCATGAAATATTTTTTTGATTACAAAGTCATTATTTTTGTCAGAAAGCTTATAATAAAACCTTTAAAAAAAACTAGTAGGACAACCAATCGTACAAGGTTTTACTTACCGAAAACAGTCGTGAAAATAAATAAAAAGCCAATGCAGGTAGAGATTGAATAATACATTTTGCGTTTAAGTTTACTCAACTGCGACTGCAACAAATCCTCTGATTTTATAGAGCATATCCCCTCTTAAATGTAATTTTTGTAATGAGCTGTATTAAGTATATCAATATTGACAATGATGACTGTTATATTTTCAATTCTTCATTCAGAATAACTTTCAGAAGTTATAAATTACTTCGAAATTTTCCATAATACACAGGCAACAAAAAAAAAGTGGTCTGTATCAAGAACCGGACCTATACATTCGTATGTATTTCGATGCGCTGAATCCGAATTCGGAATCCGTTTTTCTACATGACATCAAATTTAAGGGTATTTGAAGGTCAAATCAGCAAAAAAAATCGATTGACAGAAGGTGACTATCATTTCTATGGTTTTTACGGACGCTGAATCCGAATCTGGAATCCGTTTGATTCCATCATGTCTACATGATGTATCACTCTCTTATTCTATAAAAGCAAACACAAGGCACATGTGTAAAGACGTCAGTAAATTTCAATCTTCATGAATAATAATTTATATGTCAAATGTACACAGAAAACGAAATGTTGTTAAATCAAGTAAATTGTACTTGGTTCACGTGATTGATGGGTACGAATAGGGACAATAGAATATGAAATTGCTGCAAGAAAATAAGTACTTGATATCGTATGCTTTTCCAACAATTGCATATTTTCTTGATCTGAAAAAATGTATTCTCAGATGGAATAAGTAGTATATTTTCTTAAATTTTATTCCTTAACAAATTAATTCAATAGCTATTTGCTCGAAATACATACATGTTCTTGATCCAAAGTACTTTCACTAAGAGCAAACTTGAAGTTCCTTTTTCAGCTCATATAGATATGTAATGGTCATTATGTATCTATGACGTCATACATTTTACAGCATAGATATATGTATATGGTCATTGCGAAAAAAAAAAAATTTTACGATTTTCCGATTTTAATCTTTGTAATTACTAAGTCGATCATCATATTTCCTTTAAAATCTTATCATAAAAAGCTTTTGTAATATTTGTCTTGGAGACAATTATTACCTCTACATTATTGTAACATTGTTTTAATTCGTCATTCAATTTCTACCAACTCTATAAGTATAATCCCTATCTTAATATATGATTTCATCATCCAATTCCTGCCAAACCTCCACTTCTAAGTTGTCTATATACATCTGTATACTCTTTTATATATTTATATTTGTTTGTACACAATTTAAAACCTCTGAATTTGCAATCATAAGATATTACGTCAAATGTCTTACGTAGTTCCTAATATGCCTCAATGTACAAAAAATTTAATCTTTAATATTTAATATGATTTTGAAAGAAGCGCAGATAAAATAATACGGAAATTAAGAAACTCTATTACATACTATGATCGTTTTGAAAGATATGCAAATAATTCTGCTTTATTCACCATGCAAATGCGGAAGAATACTTTACGACCCATTCCAACTTCAATTTTATGTCTCCAAAATATCAGTTACGGAAATTGAAATCTAGGCTCTTCTTCTATAACAGAAAAACAAGATTCATTTCCAAATAAGACAGCGTCCTTATCTAAGCATGTGAACCGAACTATAAATAAGCAAATATAAATTCTGATTGGACCTTCATAAATAAATTAAGAAGAGAGACTGTACTGTATAAAAATGACTAATTTCTAAAAGCTGATCTAGGGCAACTCATAAACCAGTGACCCAACTTATAGTTATCAACCAAGACCAACACGTACAATTTAGATGTTTATATAGTAACGAGACCAAATTAGTCTAAAAGCGAGAACGTCACTATCATTATTACATTAGATAACTATATTTGTATTAGATAACTATACCTGTGTTTTCGTTCAAAATTGTCATTGCTTTGGATTAAGATAGTTGAAAAATCGCCCACATTTCGCCCAACTACTTTCTATTCAGTTTAGAAGTATTCCCAGATCCCCTCTTTAAAATTAATTGTAATAAATGCCAATTTCAATAAATTTCTGTGGATTTGTTACATAAACTATATTATTTTTTGCTATACATTTAATTGCTACAATTGTCTTTGAATTTGAATCTATATCTAATTAATTATAATTTTTGTATCGAGATTAAGTTTTCCTCATAAAATCGACTATCTTAATGATGACAATACAGTAAAGAAGGACATTGATGTTTTAAGAACCTAAAAAATGATATTTTAATTACTAAAATACAAAGAATATAAAACGAATTGTTTTTTCTAAATTAATTCTGATTGTATATTACCGCCGCAAAATTCTCCATTGAATATACATATAACTTTCCGGCTGTAAAAGTGCAAGGCTTTGAACATCTCTTCATTATCATCAGCAGCAATTTTTGCGATTCAAAAGAGAGTTGATACCAATATCCACTGTAGCTGAAATTTAATTTTTCTTTCTTAAGTTTTTAAAATATATTTGAATTTTTTAAGATATTATAATTTAGTATAATTAGTACGTATTGTTAACAATGTTAAGGCTGTGATCTATTAATCGTTGACATGGTATACTAAGATAGAAAAGATGAAACATTTGTCCGAGAGAAAAAGCCGCAAACCTTATGACTTCATGAATTTCACCCAACATCATTACTGCCTGAATAACAATTAATATTACAATTATACATTATGTTGTCATATTTTACAAAAGAAAAAAAGCATACTTTTCACCTGAACACCTGTAATACTCATGAGTAACATATGGAGTCCTAGGACCACGAAAAAAGAACTTGAAAAACATTCAGAAAGATCGTTGACAAATCTTTAAACAAAATTATCAGTAAAGTAAATTTTATTCATGGATGTATAATACATTTTTTTATTTACTAAAGAAAACAACAAACATTATAATATTTTCATGCTTCTTAACACAAAATTTAATTTCCTCTGTAATATCTCCTTGGTATTTAACTTTATCAGTGCTCGAATCGTCAATATTTTTCATAAGACTATTCAGTCTATATCTGTAAATAATGGAGTTTATTAATTTTCAATATTATTTATTTATTTATTTTTAATTTAATTTTATAATTACCCTAAAATTGCAAATATTCCACAAGCGTGAATAAGACAAGTCATTAAGAATGTGTCCACACCAATAATAATAAAAACACATACAACGCATGCGATGCAATTGTGAAATAAAATCCAACAAAAATATTTTTCCTCGTCGATGTGATAATCCAAAGGAAATAATAAAGTCTTTATGGGTCGAGTTTCATTCAGTTGAACGCGAAAATCCAGAAGTTGCGAAGTAATCGGCAACATAATATAAAGTGCACAAACGGAGAGTAGGCAGACTAAAGAATATTTCAAGATAGTTCCGAAAAACCCATACCTCCGATTTCAATGATGCTATCTATACTTATGTATCTTGACTCGCTTATTATGAAAATTATAGTGAAAATACTCGTAAATGAGATTTCCAAGGTCAAAACCTGAAAAAAGGGCTATTTTTCAGATTTTTAAAATCTATTTCAATAAATATTATAGTTTCACAAAGAAAAAAATATTTATCGAAATAGAGTTTTAAAAAACTGAAAAAAAATAAGTTTTTAAAGTTTTGACCTTGAAAATCTCATTTTCGTGTATTTTTAGTATATTATTTTCGTAATCATCGAGTCAAAATGCATAATTATATACTCGAACGCCACGATAACGTGCGAATTTTGATTGACAATAAGATAGAAAGGTATAAACTAGCATAGAAGAGATCATAAATTTAAAAGCAGAAACTCATGAGAGTGACAAAGGTAGGCAGATCTGTTTGTCTCTTTCACTCTGATAAGTTTCTGCTTTACGCCGTTTTCTGCCGACTTGGAACTGCACCAATAGGCAGGAATAAAGAAGTGGGGATTGAAAGAGATAAGAGCGAATTGAGATTGACAAGAAGATATAGAAAGGGATAGACAAGAATAGACGAGAAACAGGAAGGAATAGAGAAGTGGGGATTGGAAGAGATATAGGCGTTGATGTGGACTGAGATGGAGATAGAAAGATATAGACGGAGATAGAAAAGAGATAGAAAGGGATAGAAAAGGGGAGATTCAAAGATATAAGCGTGGATGTGGATTGATGTGAAGGTAGACCGGGGAAAGACGAGAGATAAGAAGGGTTAAACAATCTTTATCCCTTTCTATTTCAGATATAGAAGGAGATAGAAAGGGATAGGATTTCTATCTCTTTACTTCCAGCAGTGAGAGTGAAAGAGACAAAACTATAATTCTTTCTCTTTCACTCTCATTACGACGCGAAGATACAGTTCCTAAGAACTTGTCAGCGTTATCGTAACGTCCCAATGTAGTTTATTTACATGAAAATGTAAAATTGAATATTTTTCCGCTTTTAGTGTATGTATGTAGAATCTCTACTTCCGGTCCTGTCGACCAAGACGTCCAATCTGTTTTAATTTTTGCTAAAAGTAATTCCATCTGTCATCAATATCAATATTATTTCATTCATTTAGGGAGTCTTTAAAAGCAGGTAAAATGATTTTTAAAAATTCTTCATTGTATGAATGTATGAAATAAATTCTTACCTTATCCATGTTGTAGACGCAATTGGTTAGTAGAGTTAAGCTATCTATAATTATGATTAAAGGTGGAATACACTCAAGTGTCATGTCTATATCTCCCCAATATTTCACAATTCCTAACGTCTTCAATTATTATCCGGTAATAAGGGTTGAATAGAGAAAAATTAATATTTTCAGATTTCAGGGTAAAAGTGCTGGGGATTATTCTATTCTTTTGAATGCACGATTTTTCTATCTGTCTAATAAAATGTCATCATAGGAATTCTTCCTATTCTTTCCTATTCCACAGAAGAGAACGTATTTTAAATATATTGAATTCCTTTTAATTTTGTTGGAGGTAGACCTCACAGAGATGTTTTGTATTCCGAAATAGTGGTCATATTTTGAGATTATTTCAATTCCTTCTAATCAGTTCATAAAATATGTGCAATAAATCATTTTAATTTCATGTGGAATATAAGTTTTGAAATTTCAATTCTAATCCATTCAAGTCTGCTTCTCTAGAGTTAATTTTGAAAAAAAATTATACTGACTAGATTGAGAGGAATAGGATTTACACTTTTTCTTTTCCCTTTGGTGGATTTTTAGACGGAGGAAAAATCGCGCATTCATAGGAATAAAAATTATCAATTCTTCTTAATTCAATCCTTATTAGTGGATAGGTTTATAAATAATTATGCATATGCATATATTAAAAAACGTAAAATAAAAACAAGTTTCAAAAATTATTACCGTTGCAACAAACAAGATTATAACAGTCACATAGACCAAACTTGAAATCAAATATTTCTCTAATTTCGTCTGATATGGCCATTGTCCGACGGAGGATAAAAGATATTTATTAATCCTATAGTAAGGATTATGCGAAGCGTCCATCACTGCATAGAGTCAATATTAAACTGCGAGTAACTTATTCGTATTTTCTCTCTTTCAGTAATTAATTATTCCTTATGTCCTATAAGATAATTTCGGGTGAATATATGATTTAATTTCGCCTGATATATGCTGGCCGTGGAATAATCCTATAGAAAAGATTATGCGAAGCTTCCTTATCTGCGTATATAGTAAATATCAAACTACGAGTAACTTTATTATTCCCATTTTCTCTATTACAGTACTTAAATGTTCCTTATATTCCATAAGATAATTGCCAGTGAATTTATGATGTTTCGCATGAAACTGAGAATCATTTCCAGAAGGCGGTAAAATATTTAAGGGTAATGATATGTAATATTTAACGTGTCTAGTCTACTGCATCTCATTCTCGATTTTTCCGTTACAAGAAAACCAGTACTAATGACAGTCTTCGTTGAACCCTTCTCATGGAAAGGTATATAGCTCACTATAACTTATACAAATACAAATAAAAGACTTCTGAAAACATTTCTTATTTCCAATATCAAAACAAAAATACAAAAAGAGGTTCATGAAATTATAATCTCGTTGTAACGGATCCCGAGTGTAAATGAGGGCCTGGATGATGCAATAACGTCCTATTTTATTTCGCCAAGCAGCGTTGGTCCCTGGGTAGTGTTTAAAAAAGTTTTGATTACCTTAATTCGGCTCTGCAGTCACACCAACACAATAATGTAATCTAAATCAAATTTAAATTTTAAATTAATAATATTTTAGAACACATTAATTAAGTAAAATATATTATTATTATTACTATTATTATTATTATTATTATTTATCTCCCAAATGTCAAGAAATTCCTCTCTCTCAAATGTCACGCAACGCATAATTAATTAACAATAGACCTTACTTTAATACACAATAGACATTAAAAAGGACCATTTTTCTTAAACATTTATTGATACGATGAACATTACATGGCAGAAAGAATATGAAAATAACTTATTTATGATGTTATATGAAAAATATGATTCTTGTCTAACAGGTAGAAATAGTTTGTATGAAATTGAGGTAACTCGCTCGCACTGAATCGCTCTTGATACGTCGAGACTAATGCCGTTATAGATTAGCTGCTCTCTATCAATAATAATCGTAGTAATTAAGGATTTTAGATCCAATTTCTAATCTCGAAATAGGATTTCTTCATTTTACTAAACAAATATTATAAACTCCTTACAATTCACTCTTTACATATAGAAATAGGTATATGCACAGAGTGAAAAAGTATCTAATTACAATATTTGTTTAGTAAAATGAAGTGAATTAGTTTTGACATTAGAATTTGGATCCAGCATCCTTAAAATAAATAATCGGATAAATTTTACTTTCTTAGGTTTCTGGAGATTATAAAAATATGAATATTTGTCAGGAATATGAAAAAAGTTAGGAAATAAATGCAGAACAGTTACAAATTACAAGATCAATATTATTTGTAGAAAAAGGTTAATTATTTGCAAGGTACTCTAATAAAAAATCTTTTTTAAAACATTACTATTAATAATTAATGTTTTCTAAGAATTGACTTTTCTTGTTTGTAAATTCTCCCCTTTTCAAAGAGAATTTACTTAAATTTATTTCTTAAGGACATGTGATACTTATTGGCTGTGTTAATCCTCTCCAAGACATAACAGAACTTAAAGTTGCGGAAATTAAATTGCTCTTATGGTAAAGTATCACATGTCCTTAAGAGTGTTGGATCCAAGTTCCAAATTCAAAAAAACGATTTTTTTTATTTTACTTCTCAAAAATTGTAATTAGAAATTTTTCGCTCTTTTTCACGTTGCTCACTTTTTAAATAAAGTACAATTATGTGTATAGAGTAAAAAGATATTTAATTATAATATTTATTAAGTAAAATAAAAAGATCGAATTTTGATGTTAGAATTTGGTTTCAACGGCCTTAAAAAATTGGAAGACAAAATAAAAAATTAATACATAAATATACTTTTCACAATAAATTTCTTGTTCGTATAAACTTTGATATACTGCACAGAGTGTTTCTTCACCCCTCAAAAAAATTGCAATGGTAGATATGAACTCAAAACAAAGTTTAAAACTTTGCGAATACTCTTTCAAAATATTTTTTTTTTGAAGTGATTGAGAAATGCTCTGTATTCATAAACGAATACTGATCTGTCTAAATATATCTTATTTAATACTTGTAAATAATTGAATTTAAAACATATATATATATATATATATAGGTATAGGTCATGTCTTAATAAAGACATCTACGTAACATAATATAAAGTCTATTAGTTTCGTGCTGTGCCTAGAATAATTTATATAATTATTCTATTATTCTATTATTAATAATAATATATATATAGGTCATGTCTTAATAAAGACATCTACATAACATAATATAAAGTCTTTTAGTTTCATGCTGTGCCTAGAATAATTTGCGATTGCCAAATGCAATTGGCTAAATAATCATCTTGGATACTTTTCAATAATCCTTTTCGGCACACATTGTCTATTTCACTAAAATTTTATATACCACTAAACTACTGGAAGAACTGGTTTCCAACTTCAATAATTATTGACCAATATAGCCTTTTTTATTATTCCACGGATTAAAAATGAATTACCGGGAATCACTCTCGACTTTTTATATTTTCTATTGATTTCGGCGTCTTTCGTTTTTTGTTTATTGTATAAACTTTTGAAAAGTAAAAGTCCATAAAAAATCTGATTTTTGTAATAAAATATCAATTTTTATAATAAGCAGTAGGACATCGCGATAATTGCGTTTCAATATTATTCAAAAGAAACATATTTTCATAGAATCTATTTGAAATATATGGTAGCGAATGTGGAACAGAGTTCATGCATTTTAAATGAAAAGTAGATTTGCAATGAATTTCGAAAGATTTCTAAGAGTTTTGAGGAAATTGAGCAGACTTGGTCCAATCCGACATCAATCATTTGTGGAAGACTTTATCACCTCAAAATTGACCTGAACAATGGACAAAATTTTGAGGATTGATCTTGTGTTTGTACGCTTTATAGTATAAAGTATAAAAAAAAGTAAGTTATACACCTAATATATTGATGTTGAAAGTACGGTCAACTCTGACTTACCGCACACTCCACTACGAGTCTTTTTTTAGTTACCGCACACTCAAAGAGGGTTAAAGTCGCCCTAAGACACTCAAAAATATTGGTCTCATTCAGTCGTGCGACGTGACTTAGAAAGTACGTGATAAGTCAGTTGGACCTAAATGCGTTCTAAGAAATATCAAAATACTTCTTCTTCAATGCTTATAGATTTGGCATAAGGCCAGTTATGCAACTCTATTTATTTCCAACTTTTTGATTCTCATACTTGAACTTTCATTCCCTGTCTCGTACAAAATTGAATGTACTACAAATATTTTGCTACTAAGGCCTACTGTATGAGAAGAACAATTTTTGGCAACATATTGCAAAATAATTTTTGGAAACGGGTTGTAAATAATGTAAATTTTTACCATCCAACAAGAAATAAGATTAGTGCAGCTCTTGATAGAGAGCTGAAGAAGCTTGAACATCAGTTACGCCTTGTGCAGCTAATTCTGTCAATGTGCGCTCCAAGTAACTTTTGTCTGGATATCCATGTCCGGACGTAGAAGGACCTAACTCCGTCTTATGGTGGATTTCGTTCCAGGTAACTACGTCTTCTCGTCCAGTGGTAACCGATCTTCCGATCGTAAATATTAATCTTCTTTCAAATGCAACTTGAAGTAGCCTTAATACTTTACGACCGAATTCGCTATCTGGAAGATAGCAGACCCTTGGAAATCCTACTGCGTAGTACATTTGTCCTGGATTGGGATGTTCCGGTCCTTGGATTCCAGATGGAATGCTGGTTAAGAAAAAAATGTTTCAAAAAATATTATAACAATTAAAGAAAATTAGTCCGAAGTAGCCAAAATTAGCGCGCTCTGCATGTCTTTGATACAGCTTATTATTTATTAATATGAAAATGCAACAAAGAATATGCGATGCGAGATGCTCCTCTTCCTTTTCTTTAGTAAAGAAGCAACTAATTTGTACAATTTTATTCTTATCGGTTTTAAGGAATTCGTAACGGTTTTTCAAAGATTATATGAATCTTCAGGTTTGGCAAGATTTCAAAAAATTGTATTCAATTTTCTGTAATATACTCATATCCAAAGTAGAATAGAATAATTGAGCGAGGAGCCCTACCCCCGTGGGGAGCCCCTCAGGCGCTCAAGCCAAAAGCCTCTTGTGCCTAAAGAGGCACAAGAGGCTTAACCCCAAACGCTGCCTAGCCCTCCATTCCCTCCTCCAGTCCTCTTAACGAAGCCTAGAATGTCGCTGGCTTTTAGCGCCCTGATCTCCCCTGGTTCCAGCATAGCTGACCCGAGGGTTTGTTGTCGGAGCCCAGTAAGCGCTGGACACCGACATAAGACATGAAGGGACGACTCATCGTCCCTCCTACATTTGCAACAAACATTTTGTGCTTATGGTAATTCAAATGATTGTACCCTGTGGGCACCTGTACCATTATCTTTACATCTCTCTTGGGCCAGTTAAGGATGGTACCGGCTAAATCCTTTCTACGGCGATCGTCCAGGATAGCTTTCGCGTGCCTGTATCCGTTAACTTGCGCCCAGTAATTGTTGTACTGCTGCACCACCCACTTCAGGATCTCCAGCCTGATACAACAAAATGCTAAGCCCAGAAAGAGTTCTAGGCCAATCGGCCTACTGCTCCTCTTTCAGCCAGTTGATACGCTTTTTCATTGCCCTTGATCCCTGTATGATCAGGGACCCATATTAGGGCCACCCTGTTATTTTCCGTAAGTTGGTTGAGAGCCTTTTTGCACTCCCACACCAGAATCGATGTGATTTCTGGTTTCCCAACCGCTTTGATTGCCGCCTGGCTGTCCGAGCAGATGCTTATGCATCCGCCCTTCTTGTTTTCGCCTAGCAGTATTTCAGCGCATCGGAGAATGGCAAATATTTTCGCCTGAAACACAGTAGGATACTGCCCCAGTGGGATCGCTAAACCCCTTTTGCCTGCGCTGTCGTACAGACCAGCTCCCGTCCAGCCCCATTTTGTGCTTATGGTAATTCAAATGGTTGTGCCCTGTGAGCATATATCCAAAGTAACAACATATATTTTTCGGGATAAGGTACCTCTCATATTTAAAAAAATAAAAAGTAATTTTTGGATCCTAATTTGTATGTAATACCATAGGATTAGGGGGCAAATGGTTTTTTGACGAAGAATTAAATCTTTTACGTGTATATTCAAATTTCGCAAAAGTGAAAAGTCAGGATGACGTCCCTGAACTGGAATCAAAGAAGTTTATCGTATTGATGACAGCTTTAAAATTGTTGATAGTAAAACTTACTCGTAAGTAATCTGGATAGTATTTGTATTTGGGAAGCCAGGAAGTGAACGAGGAATTCTGGTCCAGTTCATTGATCCAGGTGGCTGGTTTCCTCTCTTTTCACCGTATATCAATCGACAGACTGGACATTGAATGTACATCGGATGTTGTTGTGTACTTAACATAGCGTTGAGGCACGCCAAATGTAATCGGTGCCTACAGCGTGTCAGCTCTACTGTCAGAGGCTCCGGAGCACCAAGGCACACAGGACAAGAGTCGGTGCCATCGCTTTCCACAACTTTCACGTATTGCGAAATCACATCAGAAGCCATGTCTACTCCTGTAACATTGAAAATCGAATTTTTAAAGAGTGCTCAATATTCACCACACTTGAATGACTGAATAATTCGGTGTGTTCAAATAAACGATGCACCTTTCAGTTATACACCTAATATTTTACCCTGTAAATTGAACTACATACCAACTACTGAGTCCTTGTATGCATCGTCACTTCCAACACTACTATCCAACAAGTCGACCGGATTCTCATGACTGAGATACGTAGACACAGTGTCTACACTTGGTCTGCGACCACTTTTTGTGCTGCTCGAATCTGCGTCCAGAACTGTATTCCATGACTTCTTCTTCTGCTCAGATGTAACTCCATCTATAGAATTACTGTTTTCTGCACCATGTTTGCTGCCAAATATATTGAAATTGCTTAGAATCACTCGAGCTATGTTGGCCGGTCCAGTTTCTCCATTCTTGTTCTAAAAACGAGGGTAGAAATCAATTTTTATATCTTACGTGAGACATTTTGTACATCAAAATAAAAATTTTTTTAATTTAGATTTTAAAGTTGAATAAATTGTATTGAAGCAAATTCACTCACTTTCTTGCTACTTTTCTTCGAATTATTACTTGTTGCTTTTTGCTTGCTTGTTTTAGAATTGGCAGGTTTTGAGGCGGCAGGTGCAGCTCTTATTCCAGTATTTATTTGTAGTTCTTCTAATGCGACTTTAACGAGAGGATAAGGCGCTTGTTGAATGCGACGAATTGGTCTCACGTAACCTGTGCAACAACGCACCTGCGTTAAATTGCAGAAATTTATAATGTACGGAAAACCCAAGTATGTCTTTGATACATCTATAGTCTTATCTCCCTGGAAATTGAGAGCTCAGTGTTAAAATCAGAGAAGATAAATGTCTAAAAAAAAATATTATTTCTATTTTAAATAGCCTAAACATAATTCACTTTTCAAAGCTTTTTTAATAGATCTACACTTTTTATATCAAGCTTTTTTGTTAATTAATTAATAATTAAAATTTTGCAAAATAAATAAATAAAATTGTCTTTTTCTTTAATTGCATGGTTTTTTGATTTTCAAGTGCTCAGAGCACCCTTTCTCTTAGTTACGGTGCTTGTAAATAATAGAAACGCTATAAATATTAATTTTTTGTAAATTACCCTTGCCCAGGCCTCCTCTATTAGACATTGCACTTCCATATCGTACGTGTGCCAATCTTCAGTATCTCCTGCCCATTCCCATTTTGCACCTTTGCCTGCAGGCGACCCAGGAAGGTAGAATTTCCGTCTTACTTGGTGTGAATCGTTACCCTCTTCGCTACATTGCATTTTGGTTTTTAAATTGATGTAGTATCTGAAAGAAAATAATTTATTACTCAATACCTATTTGGTCCACTTTCGTTAACTATATTTTCAAACGGGATTTTCTGGAAATTATTCTGCAGTATAATTTATTAATAATTAAATTTTAAGAGAGTTGAAAAGTTTTTAGTTTCATCTGATTTTAAAATATTTTTCAAAAGATTTAATAAAACTTAAAAAAATATTAGTTTTATAACTTTTTAAAAATATTTTTAAATCTGTCGAACTCTTTGAATATTTTAAAAATCTGTTAAATCTCTTTAAATCTTGATATCTCTAAATAGTCTAAATCTAAAATCTTTTACAATATGTATCTGCAAACTTCTGGAATTACTTGAAATCTTTTTAAATTTCTTAAAAATTTAAAAATCCTTTTGAAGTTATTTTTTATCCTTAAAATTATACATTCCCAGATTATAGAAACAGTTTTTATGTTAGAATTCTTTTTGAGACCCAAAATTTTCATTGGACTCAATATGGATATAGGGCCTAAAAAAGACCTAAATGGTAAAAAAAAATGGTAAATGAAAATGATGAGAAGAAATGGTAAAAGGAAATAGTAAAGGGAAAACTGGTAAAGGGAAAACATGGTGAAGAAATAATGCAAACCTCTCGAGGTTTGGATCCGCGTCGCTAAGGAAAACCCTAGTGAGTTTTTTGTAATGGGCTCGTTCGAGATGCTGGGAAACTGCAGGACTGTAAGGTCTCCATCGTCCTTGACGATTTTCCCATTCCCAAACAACCACTGCATGGCCATGCTCCTGTATTTGACCTTGAGTGCTCATCTTCACTTAGGAATCTACCTGACGCGAAGATACCATCTCACACGAACAACACAAACACACACAACGTAGATGGACCGTGAGAACATTTCTTTTTCCCACGCAATGATATCAAGATTTCATCAATTTTCTAGATCAAATACACATATCACAACATGATTCAGATTAATTTCAAAAACCACGGCATTCAATACAGATTATAAGAAAGTATAATATAATACATTGCAGTTTTTGAGTTTTGGTGTGGAATTTTAATTTTTTCATCTATACACTGATCATACACCTCTACTCTGAACTTCCAATTGTATCCAATAAACTACAATTACCAACAATTCCAACATCCGAGCAAGTGCTCGATTGCTCATAGGCTGGACCGTCACCAGGGTTGGAAGTGCCTCCCGATCGTGGAATTTTTCGGCCCACACCAGGGTTGTGAATGTCATATATCTTAGGTAAATTAAATGAGGTTTTTACGTAATTTACGTACGTATATTACGTCGAAAACACCAAATTCATATGAAGTGGGGGGTTTTCTACGTATAATACGTAATTTACAAATGTAAAAAACCATAGAAATATTCGTAAAAATCCTCAAGTTACACGTAACTGTCCAACCCTGGCCCACACCATATGACCAGGGTTGGTCAGGTACGCGTACCTCGGGGATTTTTTTACGTGTAATACGTAATTTGCCAGTATGTAAATTACGTATTATACGTAGAAAATCCCCTCAAGGTCAGGGTTGTGCACGTAATATACCTTAGGTAAATTAATGAGGTTTTTTACGTAATTTACGTACGTATATTACGTTCTGGTTTTTTTTAGGTTTTAGGCATAAATGAATCATACTGTACAGTAATGTTCAACGATGCCTTCCTCTGTTTTGTAACGACCCAACCCTGTTTTCCATTAGAATCTTATGGAAATCATGGTTGAGACGTTACAAAACAGTTGCGTCGTAGTAAGAAAAAAAACAGAACAATACTTTTCTCTCTTTTAATTATTTCTCTATTTTAATTATTTAATTGAAATGAACCATTTTCAAACAACAAAAACTATTTTCCTAATAGTTGTAAAATTTTTATAGACGATTTTTACTAAAATCCGTAAAAAAATATTTTTTAGTTTCGTGTCATTGGTAGCAGTGTTTCTCCACCAATAAAGAGCGGGAAGTTCAAATAATTTTCTATTTTAAAAGTATTTTTACAAATAATACACAAGTTTTTGTATATAAAAAGAAACAAAAGCAAAAAACAAAAAATCTTAATATTTCTTAGATTTGCTTTTCACTTAGGTAATTGTAAATAAAAATTCGATAAATTCCCTGGTTTTAGCATTTACTGTACACAGTGTAGATTGGTTGTAGCTGTCAAAGAAATCAGCTGTGCGTTTTTGAGGTTATGTTATCTTGAAAAAATTCGTGATTTCGGCAAGATTTCGATGATTTTTGCGGGAAATGTCAGCCGATCTTGAAAATGAAGAGTGTGAAATTGTGGCTGAGTTATCGAAATATATGAAAGCGAATTCTAAGACTAATATTATATCCTGTTTGTCGCGCATCAAGGCTGACTCAAAATGTCAAAAGCAGTTCACAAAGGGCGGAGGCTTGTTTTCTTTAATAGGACTTTTACGTTTCCAAAATCTCGAAGTATTAAATTCAGTTCTCAGTCTTCTTGCAAATATGTGTCTTTCTCGTGAAGTGAAAGAAGAGGTCAGCAAAAAAATCTCATTGAGTCTTTTTTACCCTTTTATTTTTATTGAAAATTGAAACCCATCAAAATATACAGGGTGTCCCGAAATTCACGACCTGTATCCATTTCAAATAATGTTCTCAAATTGAGCTATTTTTACTGAAAAAAAAAAAACAATTTGTCAAATATACTTTGGAAAACTTTTTTGAATTATATAAGAACATTTTTTCACATTATATTTAAGGGCGTCGGACCCAAGTGTTAAACTTACAGATTCTATTCTCCATTTTACTCAACGAAAATTATAGATAAATATTTATTTGCTGTGCTAATAATTTTTCAAATATAAGACTGCATATAGAGCGAAAAAATATTTAATTTCGATACTTTTTGAATAAAACGGAGAATTCAAAATCTAACTTCAACATTGAATATTTTTATTTTACCTAAAAAATATTTGAATTAGATACTTTTTCGGTCTGTACGCATAATTCTAGTTGAAAATTGATTAATTATACAGAGGGAAAAAATTCCAAATTTCATATTTGTTGAGTAAAATGAAGAAATCGAATTTTTAGATTAGAACGTGGCTCCAACACCCTTAAAATTAACCCCATAAGAAAAAATATAGAAAAATCAGTATAGGCCTTATATTATACTATATAATGCTATATATTATTATATTATACTTTTATTAGGTACTTATATTATTTTGTTTTTCAGCTGAGAGACACAAAAGTTGCTAATTATACACTATGGATTATACGTAACTTGAAGCTTGGGAACAATTTACATTGCCGGGCATGCAGATTGATTGGCAATTTATCGGAGTGCAGTTGGCATGCTAAGTCTTTTTTTGATGCAGGAGCTGTAAATATATTATGTGAAGTATTGAACACTGAAACCAATACCCAAACTTACCTAATGACTGTTAGAGCTTTGAGGTAAACTTCATTTCAAGTTTCTTCATTAATTTCTTAAATTCTGTTGAAAACACATGAAAAGTTTAAATTATTCGGAAATTTCCTACAATAGTTTTAAAATTCCGAATGTATTTGTTGAAATAGTTTCAAGTCTCTTGAAATAATTAAAAAAAATTTTAATTCTTTTGAATTCTCTTTAATTTTTGTAAATTTTTAAAATCCACCTTGAATTCTAATGAATTTTTTGGAATTTATTTTGAATACTACCGAGTTCTTTTCATTTTTTTAATTCTTCTGTTCCTTTAAATGCTTTTAAATTCTGGTGAATTCTTTGAATTCTAGGTATTTTTCCGAATACTAGTAAATTCTTTTATTTCGTTCAGTTCTAATGAATTCTTTTGATGAATCCTTTTAATTCTAGTGAATTCTTTGAATTCTAGGTATTTCTTTAAGGGTGTTGGAACCAATTTCTATTTTAAAAATTTGGTTTCTTCGTTTTACTTAACAAATTTAATACTTTTTCGCTCTGTATGCAATCTAATATTTGAAAAAAGATTAGCGCTACAGAGTAAAAAAATATTTATCTATAATTTTCGTTGAGTAAAATGGAGAATGGAATTTTGAGCTTAACACTTGGGTCCAACGCCCTTATAAGTACTAGTAAATACTTTGATTTACTAGTGTAGCAATTTACAAAAATTTAAATAATTTCAGGAACATTTGGAGCTCGTACGAGAATAGCCGACCAGAGATTGTAGAGTCAGGTGCAATAAAAATCATCGCTTCGTTATTAGTAAGGTCTGAGAAGTCCTATGAATCAAGACATGCTGAACTGGCAGAATCATGCCTGAAAGCGATGTGCGCTTTTATAGAAAGTTTAGACCCGCGTTGCGGAATGCAGATGAATGGAGATTCAGGCGTGGAGGGTTACAAATGTATTGTAAAGTATTGCGAAGCGAAGAACAAACTGGCTCTCAAGTGCCTGTACAGTTTGTCACAAATAGCGGAGTGTAGACCAAGTTTAGGAAGTTCCGGGGCTGTTGAACGCCTTATATCGTTGGTGACTAGGAGCACGGCACTATCTTGGGAAATTTTAGCGACATTGTGTCTTTTTTGTCGCGAAGCCATTAACCGTGCTCGGATTAAGCATGGTTCTGGTTTAGAGGTAAATATATCAAAAAATCTTCTGAAATTCCATATCATTTTTTAAATCCATTGAAATCTTCAAATTTTTTAATTCTCATAAATCTATTTTTCGATAGATGATGATGTTTTTATTGAAGAAACGAGAAAATGAAAGTTTTCATCCAATGATGCTGCATGCCCTTTCATTGTTTATGTACGATGATGACAGTATAATAATTATGGTGAAAAATGGACTGTTAGATGTGCTCATGGACAATATCCAAAAGATGATTGAGATCGAAAAATTAAAAAACAAGGAAGAAAAGAACGTATCGAAAAAACGATCCAGGGATTCCTCGCCATTCAGACGAACGGATTTCAAATACAATAGGACCAGTTCGGGAAGGTAAGTTTTCCATGTCTATAAGGTCAGTCGAAGAGCTTAAGCGGTAGCTCAGGTGGTAAGACTCGAAGCTACCGATTTCGGGCCTCGGGTTCGATTCTTGAGCTGGTACCAATGAGAAAAATTTTCTATGTACTTATTTCGGTAACCGAAGCTCTGGTGGTTCGGAACCCATCGTAAACTGTAGGTAACCCCCAGAAGGATCGCTCCTTTGTTCAGATTCCACGGGCTGCCGACCTCTCTGATATTTCTAACTCGTAATGATTTTACTATGTAAGTGTAAAATAATCTAAAATTTGTATTTTAAACTTTAAGGTTTAGCCTCGATTATCCTCAAGATGATTGGAGTCCGAGCAGTGCAGCTAGTACGTCTTCTTCGCCACCCAGCACTCCGCCACTGCCTCTCTATGATTCCGGTGAAACCGACGAAAGTGCAGAAGAAAATTACAGTCCAGTTTGTACTGATGACGAGTGGACTGAAAATTATGAAGGTGAAGACTCACATGATGAAGTTGAATCACTGAAAAGTTTTATCTCTGTTAATTTGGATGGAGATGAGTGTCAAGATACAAGAAAGGGAGTTAAAACTGTGACGAGTGAGCAAATGAACGTGTGGACTCTTGCATTATTGAGCAGATTGAGCGATTCAAATGAACCAATAGAAAGACTGGCTCATCCATCGACAATCGAGCCTTTGGCAAATTATATCAGATTTGCTAGAAACCCAAGGGCACTGAAAATACTTACCAAAATTACCAAGTTAGTAGTCAATAAATTTTTTAACTATTATTATTATTAATTATTATTATTAATTATTGTTATGATTATTATTATAAATTATTAATATGATTTTTTAAAAGGTAGGTTTTAGATTATTGTAATATATCTAAATTGATAATTTTCTTCTAGGAACAAAGCATATTTAGTACCTCTAATACAACAGGGTTTCGTTTTTGAGGCACAAACATTGTATGGTTCCGAGCAATACACACGACAACTTTGCGCCTTGGCCGAAACCGGAGGTGCTGTTGGACAATTGTCGGCTATTCTTTCACGAGGTCAAGAAGCAAACAAAAACATTATAGCAGTTTCCATACCGTTTCTAATTAAATCTAAAGAGATTCTGAGGAACCTGCTGTATAATCAAGGAGGGCTTCAATTAATATTTCGCATTCTCGCCGACCGAGAACACAGTCTACATGAAAATTCGATTTTCTCAATCAGTCGATTGGCAGACTTGTTAGATATTCGACCTGATGTTTTTTCGAGGAACCAATCATCGGTTGAGAACACATTTGTTGCTTTGGATCGAGAAAATTTTGATAACCTTCCAAAACCATCCATGGTCACATTTGTCCTTGATGATGGCACAACGGTTGACGCATGCAGGTAAAGAATATTATAAATCGATTCAATCTTTTTTTTTTACCATAATTATTGAACAGCGTGAATTAATTGTTGAAAAAACTAGTCAATGCATATAGCGATAACTACGGGGGCGGTTCGAACGGTTGGACGTCTTGTTGCATCGGATAAATGGTCGCAGGGGCCTAGACACACTAAGCTCCCTAAAGACATCGCTAGTCTGCCAACTCTAAGGATGCGGTAGGATAGAATAACAAGAAGGTACAGCTTCGACAAACTCTTCCGGAAATGCATCCCAGAAAGGAAGGCGCGGGGGAAGGGAGGGGGGGGGGGGCTCCTGCAAGGTGTCATCGTGTATACGGATAGTTCCAAGGGGGAGGGCTGGACGGGAGCTGGTCTGTAAGACAGCACAGGCAAAAGGGTTTGGCGATCCCACTGGGGCAATATCCTACTGTGTTTTAGGCGGAAGTATTTGCCATTCTCCGATGCGCTGAAATTCTGCTAGGCGAAAACAAGAAGGGCGGGTGCATAAGCATCTGCTCGGACAGCCTGGCGGCAATCAAAGCGGTTGGGAAACCAGAAATCACATCGATTCTGGTGTAGGAGTGCAAAAAGGTTCTCAACCAACTTTCGGAAAATAACAGGGTGGCCCTAATATGGGTCCCTGGTCGTACAGGGATCATGGGCAACGAAAAAGCGGATCAACTGGCTAAAAGAGGAGCGGGAGGTAGGCCGATTGGCCCAGAACCCTTTCTGGGTTTGGCATCCTGCTGTGCCAGGCTGGAGATCCAGAAGTGGGTGGTGCAACAGCACAACAATTACTGGGCGCAAGTTAACGGATGTAGGCAGGCGAAAGCCATCCTGGGCGATCGCCGTAGGAGGGATTTAACCGGTATCGTCCTTAATTGGCCCAAGAGAGATGTAAGGATAATGGTACAGATGCTCACAGGGCACAATAATTTGAATTACAATAAGCACAAAATGGCACCCAGCCTCGTTTGTCATAAATGTGGGAGGGACGATGAGTCGTCCCTTCATTTCTTATTTCGGTGCCCGGCGCTTGCTGGGCTCCGACAACAAAACCTCGGACCAGCTATGCTGGAACGAGAGGAGATTAGGGCGCTTCGTTATAACCCCTTGAAATCCTTGGAAATCTTCTAAAATCTGTTAAATAAACTATTATTTATTATTTATTATTATTATTTTCCTGAAATTTCCCTAACTTCCCTGACATGTGGCTACTCTGAATTAATATATCTTAATTCTAATTACAGGCGAATTCTCTGTCAGAAGTCAGATGCGTTTTCGGCTATGCTAGAAGGTAACTTTCTGGAATCTGGGAAGAGGCGCGTGAAGTTGAAAAATACTTCAAGGGAATGTCTAAATACTCTTTTACTAGCTGCGAATGGTGCGACTTTTCACAACCAAACAATTGAGGAACTTCTCGACGCAGTTTTACTAGCTGATAAATTTTTAATGGCCGATGTGTCGGAGATTTTAACGGAAAGTTCAATGTCGAGACTAAACTATGAAAATTTAGGCCGCGCCTGGCATTGGGCGAGGAGCAATTCTTGTCCCGAACTCAAGACTTTTTGCCTAAAAAGCTTCCTCACAACGAAAATGGCGAAAATGGAACGCCTACATGCATTTCGAGATTTTTCGGCTGGTGACAGTTTCTCGGAATTTTTGGAAGAGATCAGAGAAATCGTTACCTCTGTTCTCTCCCAACGCTAATTAATAATAACGTTAATAATTAATAATTTGTACATTGAATATTAATTTATAAGATTCTAATTTTCATGACGTTTATAATAATAATTATGTCGTATGTTCTTAAAGAATATGTTTTATTTGTATAATTCTCAGTCTTTTTTTAATTTGTGGAGCATAATGAATTATTTTAAAAAAGCAGGTAAAATTTGGTAGAATTTGTATGACTTTTGTAAATGAGTTAGGAGGAAATTTGATTTAAGTTTCTCTAAAAAGAGAAATTTTAATAATTTTAATACACGCATTTGTACATATGAGCAATCCAATAATTCTCTCTATGATCGCAGTGATTGTATTTAACATTATAGAAAATGAAATAAACGAATCAAATTAATGAAATTTCTATTTCTTCAAAGTGAATGAACAGTTTTTTTTTAAATTACTTTTCAACTAAACACAATTTTCTTATTAAAAAAACTCTAGAAAACATTTAGATATGATAAACATACATACTTTATAAGAAGTTTTTGAAAGCCTTTTAAAAAATAATGTTTTATATAAAAAATGTTCGGAATTAAATTAAACGTCAGATATTTACCAAAATTTATTTTTAAAATACATATCTTTATTCTACCTCCTGTAAAATTTTTAATAGCCTAATAGTAATAACAACAACCCCTTTTAGCTTTTCTTTCCCATGTTGGATAAAATGGACAATGTCTTGATTTGGAAGCTTGAGGTAAAGTAGGTAAAGTAAAATCTTATTTGGATCATTTACCGGCATCATCGAGGCGTTAACTTCAGTTGGATAGGTTTCGACGGTTCAGCGATCATTTGTAAAAATATCTTCAATGGACGTTTATTTGTACACTCTAACTTAAAGTTCTTTACCAGCTGTGGAAATTAATAAGTATTTTAATTTTGGAACAAGAACAAGTTTTATTTAGTTATATTTAGATTGAAGAGTAGTTGTTACTTTTAATTTACCTCTGCAAAGGCCAAATTGATAATAATCTCCGCCATTCTTTTTCCAACACAAGATCTAACGCCGACAGCGAAAGGAATTGATGCGGTTGAGTGGATTACGCCTTTATAGTGACCATTTGATCGACTCCATCGGTCAGGTTGAAACTGATCAGGATTAATAAAATTGGCGGGATCCCTTCCACTAGAGTATAAACTTAGAAGCAACAGATCCTGTAAAAACGGAAGGACCATTTATATTAATTAAAAAATATTTTTACAATTTTGTCAAATGTCCACGTTTTGTGACCCCTTCACTATAAAAAAGAATTCTATTGATAATGAAATTACGTCTCCTTGAAAATGCATCCTTTGAAATTAAGCAGATTTCTTTTATCTCTATTCCTTCCTATCTCTTTCAATCCCTACTTCTTTTTTCCTT
>CAJFCO010000064.1:51061-170786 GCA_904066015.1 Synergus gifuensis
ATAGAGAATTGAATTTTGGGCTTTACACTTGAGTCCAACGCCCTTAAGCAAGCCAAATTATATTTTTTAAACAATTTGCTTAAGGTGACGATTACTGGTGTATTTTCCTTATTTTAGTTCTAGTAATTATAAAAGAAAAACTTATTACAGTGTCACCAGCTGCTATAATTAAATCTGCAACAATTCTAACAAGGTCCTTTTCTTCTATCCCTGCATCCAACATCTTTTGAATTAGTCCATCGCCCTTAAGGGATGTCATTAGTGATACCGTGTTTGTCACTTTTTTCATGATAAGATCTAAGTTTTCAACGAATTGATTCCACTTTGGCAAATTCCATTCTTTCGCCTTTCTTGCTGATATAACAACGCTCATACGACT
Organism: Synergus gifuensis; assembly: GCA_904066015.1. NCBI lineage: Eukaryota > Metazoa > Arthropoda > Insecta > Hymenoptera > Cynipidae > Synergus > Synergus gifuensis. Next base: position 51,441 of record CAJFCO010000064.1, read on the forward strand.
AGAATATTTGAATATTTTATACAAAACTGAGGCCAGATCATCGGTCTCCCTTAGAATCTGTGTTTTATACGTGGACCAAGTTGAACCCATAAGAGACGATAGTATCGCTGAAAAAAATAATTTGCATGAATTGCGTGGTGCCTCGAATGAAATAAAGAGTTGAATAAATTGAGCATTATGAAAGAATCTATTAATATTTAAGGCCGTACAAAAGAGAGCCATACGATAAGATCCCACATAAGACTCGAAATATAAGATCAAAATCAAAAAGTCCATCATTAATCTCTAATATAAGCCAAAAAAAAGGTCAAAGAATAAGTTAGTTCCCAAAAATATACCTAAGAGTCAAAATCAGTCTAAGAAATTACTTTAAAAATCTTAAGGCCCAAAATAGGTTTTAAAATATAAGTTCCAATAAAATACAAGGCCCAAAATAAGTCCAAATTCATAAAGTTCAAAATATAAAATCCGAAAACAGGCTAACTAATAAGGCACAAAAAAAAACTCACTCAAAATATAAGGCCCAAAAGACAAGAATTAAAACCGTAGGGTTGAAATTTCCTAAAAAATAAGGCACGATATAAGTTCCTAAATCATCAAGTTTAAAAAATAAGAGCTAAAACCATAAATCATAAAATGCAAAGCTTAAATTTTAAAGTCGACACACAAATCCCAAACAAGAGTGAAAAAAATATAAGATCCAAAATTGTAAGGCCAAAAAATAAGTCACAAAAATATAAGGTCGAAAAATATACGGCTCAAAGTAAATCCCAAAAGTATAAGGCCAAAAAATTAAATTATCGCAATACCTTCAAGAGAGTATTCATATATATGTTGTTTCAAATTTGGGACTATTGTTCCTGCTTCAGCGTACAAGCTCATTTTTTTTACCAGATCCTCCGCAACATGGCCACAGGGCTCTACCATAAAATTGGCAGATTTAGGTGCCAAAATAAGTTTGTTCATTATTTTTCGAAAATGGGACCATTCATCACCGTCCCTACAACAAAAAATATTCGATAACAATGAAAGTAAATAGACAGTAAAAAATGTACATTTTTTAAGAAGCTTTTTATAAGACTTTTTTCAAAAAGATTATGTATAAAATAAATCTAAATTAATCCAAACAAACTTTTCAACCTGAATTAATCTGAATGAATCTGAAGTTAATTCGAATCCCTGTCAATCCGAATGAATCCGAGTTAATCCGTCCAAATTTTCCATTCCGAATAAATCCGAAATTTTTTAAAATTTAAATTTTACAAGTTAGAAGATAGAAAGTCTATATCTATTTGAATCTTTTCCAATTTTTAGGATTGAAACAGAAAGGAAAAATTTATCTAAATGTATCCCTCCCTATGTATGGCAATTTAGGGGATTAAAAGAGATAGATTAGTGATCATAATGACTGAAAAAGAGATTTAATAAGGCAAAGATAAAAAGAAAGAAAGATAAATAAAGAAATTGAAGATATATATTATAGATATTAAGAAAGAGATTTAAAAATATAGAGTTGGATAAATAAGAGATAGATTGGGATATAGAAAAGTTCTATCGTCAAACTATCTCCTCCTATCTCTTTAAAAGCCAATCCAATCTGTCAATCTGTTGAAAATTATTGTCCTAAAAGCCTACAGATCTACACACAGACACACAGTCATCAGACACATTCGTAAAAACCTGTTTTTCGGGTTTTAAAGGGTCTCAAAACGTGGACATTTGAAAAAATGGGGGGCGAGTTCAAATTTTTCAAAAATCTAATACCTTCTCTGATGAGAATGTAAAAAATAAATTTTCAACCAAATAGTTGAATTCTCAAGATAGAAAATTAACATTCTACCAAAACGATAAATTTTCAACAAAGAATTTTCAACCATATATAGTTATAATAATAAAATAAATTCCTACATGAAAAAGAGTCCGCGGTTGTTTTTGGAATGTTCGTCATTGTAAATAATCCATGCTTCTGGTATAAAGTGAATTGGTTGTCTTCCTTCATGTTGGAGGAAAATCTCTCGATATGCATCTACAGAATTGATGAACACCATTTTGAAGAGACCGTTGCTAGTTTTGTATATAGGCCCCAATTCTTTATGCCGTTGATCAACATATTCGTGAAGCCTTGTTCCCCAACCAGAAGAGAACCAAAAACGAAGCTTCTGCAGAAAAGAATTCACTGGATCTTCAGGCATTTCGTGGAAGGAGCTAGCAGCTACAGTTACATACGATTTTTGAATCGTTGAAGTTTCTTTTTCCGCATTTTTTGAAGCAAAATGAGTTGCATCATTCTTGTAGCAACGACCACCAATAGGTTGAACTTTTTTTTTAAAAACTCGTGTAATTAGTGTGTAAATATTGTTCATTTTCTTCATTGTAATTGAAATTTTTCGTTTCCATATATGGAATTGTGAAAATGTGTTTGGTAATTAATTCTGTGTCCACCGAACTGCAAAAAATTCGATAAAGTGATGAGCAATTTTTTATTTTCTTTTATAAAATATATTAGCAAATTATTGGAACGTTTACATTTTTATTTTACATTTCTTGAATTTTCTTCTTCGATTTCTTTGAGGCTACATATATTTGTGTATTTTGACACCCTGATTACGAAAATGACAATGAAAATTGACGCAAATGATATCTTGAAGATTGTATACACATTTCTTGTATTATAAAATTATTATTTTATGAGAAAAAATAGAAAATGTAAAGGGAACAATGTCTAATTTTTATCAAGAAATAATACTTTTGGAGGAAAAATATATCAGGTAAATCATTTTTAGGTAAAATTAAAATTATGAAAAACAATTATTTGGAAAAATAAATAATAATAATTATAATAATAATAATGTCAAATAATAATTCGGAAAAATAAAAATTATAGCACATAATTATTAGATGAAATGAGTTTATGTAAAATAAATTTTATGAAAAACAGAATGTGGAGAATTTTCATGCGCCCCAAAAAATACGTAAATATACTCAGCCTCAACAAAATCGAAGGTAAGGGGTCTTATCTAATCGCGGTCTTCGAGGTCTTCTTACCCATTTTTGTCATAATATGTGTATTATCATATTTCACGGACTAATGAAAATTTTTCCACATATATTTTTATAATATCTACACATAAAAAAGCATAGTCTGAAACTTTTTCTTTTTAAAGAAATTGATTGTAATTGTAGATTTTAAATCTCCAGAAGTTGATAAAACAAAATTAACTGTGATAAGATTACTCTAGAATACGTAAAATAATTTATCATACATGATTTGTTCATTCTCTCATATATTGTTTGCATGAATATATCAAGAAATATGCATACGATATTCGCTATCATATCACTTTTACTATTCTTATTGCAACTATTATCTCATCAACTGAAAATTCTACATTAGTATATATTCTATCATTTCTCTACACCCCATTTCGTTTTTGAACCATTTGTTTTTTAAATACTTAATAAATTTAATTATTTAATTTAAACTGAAAATTTTGTTGTGTGTAAATATAAATTCTACTAGAAGACCTGCATTTCATTTCCATTATATGTTCACAATCAAAAAGAACCGGAAGTCCGCCCATGTAATGTTCGGCCAATCGCAACGGAGGTAGAAAAGATCATCTTTCGTTCCGTTACGAATCAACTAGCGGCTAGCACTACAGAAAAATATCCTAAACAACCGAAGCCGCACAATAAAACAACAAATTATCTTCATACCGTTATATTTTTTATGAAAAACTCGAATTGTCTCTTATTTCTCCCATTAAACAAACCATTAAACATAAAAACAACCTAGTTTCAATATGATACGAAATTTTGTTTAAAACTTTTTTTTATCATTCAAAAATTAATATCACAGATCCGATATTTTCCCAAAATATCGCAAAATCTCAAAATACATTAATTTTTAATAATTTCAAAGAGATTTCTTTTCTTATAAACTTGAAAAAAAAAAAATGAAATTATCGTTCATTAAAGTGATTGTTCGTTACTTTACGCGCACTTTGCATATTTTTTGGACGGACGATTGACTTACAAGATATAACTTGACACTTTCTCATAGAACACGAGTAGTGGATGCGCACGACGAACTGGTGAACTGGTCATTGTAGAGGTGTTCTGTGATTTTTAAATGACGTTCACTCGAGGTGGAGTGGGGATTCTCATGAATTCAACGCACTTATTTTTAAGAGGGGCGTCACGTTTCTTCTCGGACACAACACTACAATTATTTATATTCCTATTAAATTTTCCCTAAATTTCTCTCACATTGGACTGAAGTATAAGACGTCTAATCTGACAATAATAAAACAAATTTTTTTTTATATATATATTTACAAAAATAGTTCAAATCTAGCTGTGAAGTTGTACCAACTTTTGAGCTCATTCAATGAACACTTTGCTTCCTGGAAGCAAATATGATTAATTGCTTCCTCATAGAAGAAGCATTGATAAATTAATTGATCACTATTAATAATTATACAATTAATTATATGTATATTAATAATTGATTAATTTGCAAATATATAGTTGAGAAATAAATTTTTCAAAAAATATAAATTTCATAAGAATTCAGAAAAATTTCAAAGAGATCTCAAGATTTATAAAAATTAGAACATATTTTGAAAGAATTTAGACAGATTTTTGAAAAAATTTCAAGAGATTTCAATAGATTTTACAGAATTTCTTGCTTCCTCATAGAAGAAGCATTAATAAATTAATTGATCTTAATTAATAATTATAAAATTAATTATATATTAATTGATTAATAGTTGTTGTCATTTTCTGTCAAAAAATTCAGTGAACATAAACAAATAAACAAAAAGCAATAGTCTATTGTAAAATAAATTAATTGAACAGTTAGTTTTTGGCTTCTTTACTAGCATCCGTTTGCAGGACGAATTCTTTGGTCCAATCTGGGCAAGCCAAGATTGGTGCTGACGTAATAATAAGCCTTCTTTTGAGTTCATCAAAGGCCTCCCTGGTGTTCTTCGGTCCACTGCCATTGGGCCTTCTTCTTCGCGTCTATATGAAATATATATAGATATATGTGACTGGCCGTATATGTACTGCCCGTTATAATTTTAATTGTATGCGTATATTATTTCGATTATTTTAAACAATAATATCCAAGTATTTTCAAAATCCGAAGTGACTCCCTGGAAACTTTATTGCTTTGCTTGATAAACTAGAACATTGGTCTTGAGCTCGGTTTTGCTAAATCTTTCTAAATTTTTCTTACATTGTTCGACCTTGGATCGGGCGGTCAGTTTTGCCAGGTGGAGGTCCATTTATTTTAATACTATAAGTAATAGTGTTAAATTTAAAGCCTGCGATTTTTCAGGATTGCTTGTATCTAGAAATTTCCTTAAAATGTTAAAAATTAATGTTTTAAAATTGTTGCAATGTATTATAGGCAGGCATACAAAAAAAGAATGCGGTGCCAAAAAAGCGACGTATATATAGCATTCTGGTATTGGACGAGACTAGTCAAAATCCAAAATTTTGGAATTTTCTGCTTACCAGTTTCTTTTTTTTATTTGTTTGCAGGTTTTGTTTATGTTAAATTATATATCCCAAGTAGGCCACCATAAATCAAAAGTCGTTTTTTTCGCTGTAAAATGTATGAAATGAATCCTTCAGATTTTATAGTCACAAAATTTTTCTTTTTTGCAAAAGTTATTAACAATGAAAATTAAATGTTACAACATGATTAACATTTTTTTCGTGAACAGCGAAACGGATTTTGAATATTCGCTCAAGTTGAAAGTTTTTTTTTTAAACGTATAGTACCTTCCTTTGTAAACATGTCAACCCATGTCAACCCCACTCCTGGTTTTCCATAAGATTCTAATGGAAATCAGGGATGGGTTGACATGTTTATAAGGGAAGGCATTAATGCAGGGCACTGCTATACAGGGTTGTGAACGTAATATATCTTAGGTAAATTACATGAGGTTTTTACGTATATTACGTCGAAAACGCCAAATTCATATGGAGTGGAGGGTTTTCTACGTATAATACGTAATCCACATATGTATGTAAATTACGTATTATGTGTAAAAAAATCATCCAGTCACGCGTAACTGACCAACCCTGCTGATATATATAGGGTGGCGTCCCATGGATCCAGAATGCGTTGCGTTTTTACGTAAAACCATGAGAGTGAGAGAGACGCAATAATACTACTATCTCTCTCACTCTCATGGTTTTGCGCAAAAACGCAAAGCATTCCGGATGCATGGGACGCCACCCTGACATTATCTGACAGATGCAGAGTTGGTCACGACATTGCCTTTCTATGTTCTTTTCTACATTCAATGCCAATGCTAGTTCATTATCCAATATGGCCGCTTTCAATTTTAAACAAAGCTGGGTTGGTCAATTACGCGTAACTCGAGGTTTTTGACGTATTATACGTAAAAAAAACTTGTAAAATACGTAGTAAATGTAATAAAGATGGCGAACTTGTAAAATCGTGTTGACATAACCTCACTTTTGAAATATATAATAATTATTAATAATTACTTTGAACGCGTTCCATAACAGTCACAACACATAATACCGCAATTATACCGTACCGCTATGTAAAAATTTTAAGGTTATAGTACGAAATGTGAATACAAATGTATGTCGACGCCATCTTGAAAACGTATATTACGTTTTGTAAAAAACTCAGGACGTAATATACTTACAGTAATGTTCAACGATGCCTTCCTCTATTTTGTAACTACCCAATTCTGGTTTCCATAAGATTCTAATGGAAAACAGGGTTGGGTCATTACAAAACAGAGGAGGGCATCGTTGAACATTACTGTACGTAAATTACGTCAAAAACCTTATGTACACTCGACGTTCCCAATAGTAAAGAAATCCAAACCAGAGCCGTTCCCAATAGTAAAGAAATTCCTTTCCTCTATAGTCACATAAATTGCGCATGCGTATTGCATATCAAATACTATTTTTAGTATTTTAAACTGGGCACGAACAGCAGCCAATCAGATGCCTAACGCACAGCATGAGCAGTGATATCAAGTGCTTATTGCGAGTTGCGCTCTTTACTATTGAGAACGGAATTTCTTTACTATTGGGAACGTGTTACTATTGGGAACTTTACTTTTGGGAACAACGATTGTAATTTACCTCAGGTATATTACGTTCACAACCCTGAGTCATGGCTACCTTCAATTCGATACTTTTCGAGTTCGATTCGAGATTTTCATGTGGTGTCTTTTTTTTTTATAAAAATAGAATAATATTGTTATACCGTTATATTATATTGTTTGCTTAGCTACAGTTAAACTCATCGTGTGTCTACAGACGATCCTAATCTTGCTTTTGCAGTGCGCATAAATTAAAATAGCGATCTTCCTGCTAAATGACACCATGAACAAAGTTTTTGAACGAAGTGAATGACTGACAGTTAGGAAATAAAGCTAGGGATTTTTTGTATTTATATTGAGCGAATTTCTTTTCGTCGTTCATTGGTATTGACTATATAGTCGAAAAAAAAAAAAAAAACTGAAGCCGGATCAAAAAAATAACATGAATACCGACATGGATTCTTGTTTAAAAGACTGGGACGATTTGTCGCGCGATTATAAGGAATTAGAGGTAAGAACTCGCTTCACTCAACGTTCTGCAAACGTTAGCAAAAAAATATGTTAAGATTGTTCTCGATGCTCAAGGTTGGAAGATCTCTATAAAATCTTTAAGGTTAGGTAATCATTTCAAATGCCAAGGTAATGACTCTACATTTTGAAAAATCCAAAATTGTGTACATCACTTCCTAGAAATAGTTTCAGCGATGCCTCACGATCATTTTTAGACCAAAAAGAATAAAATCGCTGGAGGGACTGTTGAATAATCTTCATTTTTATTATTCACCACTGATTTAGTCATCACAAGTCGTCACCTATTCATCAATTCATCTTTTTCACTTATTGTGGGAATTTGTCACCTATTCACCTTTTTTCAATTTATATTAGGGTTGCCACCTTTCTCGCGGACTTAAGCCGGCTGTTTGATTAAACTGGGGAGGAGAGGTGTAAAAAATCGTTTAAAAAACCATTTTGAAAAAAATTAAAATAAATGAATAACGTACTTTCAACTCTATGTTTTAATGCTTTTGATGAATTTTATAAAACAAATTTCAAATTATAAATAATATGTTTTCTGGAAATATTTCAATTTGTATTTTCGTAAACTCATGTAATTTGCACATCAAAATACTTAAATGCGTAATATTTGGTTTAAACTTATAATAAAACAAGAAAACTTTTAAAAATTGTGGAGTTGATCAAAACTAATCACGCATTTGAATTTAAAAAAGAGTTAAAATTTTTTTCTTTTTCATTACGAGAGTTCCGCCGGCTTTTTCGCGTTTCGACCGGCAGCCGGTCATTTACGGGTTGAAAAAAACTTTTCTGGATATTGATGATTAAAATAATATTGAAAGTGAATTATGCCCCTTAAATCTTTTAGTCTTTTCGAAAGGAAAATTTTAAGCATTTTTCTTAAGTCAATACCACTAACTTTTTGTTATAGGCACTAAACAGAGATTATCTCGCAAAGTTGGAAGAAGTTGGTGAACTACAGGCAAAATGCATAAAAGGAATATTTCATCAACGCTACCAAATGGGGATTATATCAAAATCTCTAAAACAGTACGTTAAAGAAATATTTTTAAAAATATGTATTACATTTTTAAATTCTAATTTAATTTCATTTAGGGACATAACGAACTGAACACTTGAGTATTTTTAATTATTAATACAGTACAATTTTTGTTAAAAGGCTGCATGATAGCGAGACTCGAGAAACAGTAGAGAAGGATATGATGAAACGAGATCAGCAGCTGAATGAAATAGAACAAACGCTGCCAAAGCCAAATGGAACATACCTCTCAATCATTCTAGGAAACGTCAATGTTTCAATATTGAACAAAAACGATAAGTAAGTTTTGCTATTACAATATCTTTTAATTTAGCATCTGCTCTGATAGCCAGGCGGTAATCAAAGCGGTTGGGAAACTGAAAATCACATCGATTCTGGTGTGGGAGTGTAAAAAGGCTCTCAACCAACTTTCAGAAAACAATAGGGTGGCCCTAATATGGGTCCCTGGTTACTCAGGGATCAAGGGCAACGAGAAAGCAGATCAACTGGCGAAAAAAAGAGCAGCAAGCAGGCCGATCGGCCCTGAACCCTTCCTGGGCCTGGCAGTCTGCTGTACCAGGCTGGAGATCAAAAACTGGGTGGTACAACAACACCACAAATACTGGGCGCAGGTGAAGGGATGTAGGCAGGCGAAGGCCCTCCTGGGCATATGCCGCAGGAAAACCGTTTGCAGAAAATGTGGAAGGAACGATGAAACGTCCCTTCATGTCCTGGGTCGATGCCCGACATTTGCGACTCCAAACCCTCGGGGCGGCTTTGCTGGGACCAGAGAAAATTAGGGCGCTACAAGCTAGCGACATTCTAGTCTTCTTCAGGAGGACTGAAATGGGGATCTAGGCAGCGTCAAGGGGAAAGTGATTAAGCACAATGGGCTTTTAGCCTGAACGCCTGTATGGCCCCACGGGAGTGGGGCGCCTCGCCCGAACTGTCCATCCATCCATCCATCTTTTAATTTCCCTATATTGGGGGAAAAAAGCCATTGTAATATTATTATTTTTCTGAAGAAGAATAATAATATCCCTTCGGCACTAAATTTCAGGATTTGTAACGTAAGATAATTTTTACTTTCCCTGAGCACCAGATCTTTCTTGGATTAATAAAACAAAATCAAAAATATTTTTTAGACTAGCAATCTTAATATATGCGCGCTAAGGCACGCGAGAATTTGAGACATTTGAGAGGGAAATTTCTTGACATTTGGGAGAACTTCTGCTTTGGATTTTTTGACATTTGAGAGACTCGAGCGTTAATTTTTGTTGCAGGTTCAAATACAAAGATGAATACGAGAAGTTTAAACTTGTTTTATCTGTGATTGGTTTCATCTTATCGGTACTAAACCTCTTCACTAATATAAGGCACGTCAAAATACAATTTTATGTATGATTTATGATTTATTTATAGGATTTATTATAATTTCACAAACTTATTTCAGAACTCTGGAATTAAGTTTCATGTTCTTACTCGTCTGGTACTATTGTACGTTGACGATAAGAGAGAGTATACTTAAAGTTAATGGATCAAGAATAAAAGGATGGTGGCGATTTCATCATTTTTTATCTACCGTTGTTTCCGGAGTTCTTCTCGTTTGGCCTAATACTGGAGCCTGGTATGCTTTTCGAGGGCAATTTATGTGGTTCAACGTATATATTAGTAAGTTGATTCAATTTAATACGGATATAATAATTCGAATTTTTCTATTCTAAAAAGATCATACGTATCGAATATCGAAAAGTTTAACGCTGAAGTGCGTGGATCCATTCCTTATTGGTCAAATATTATATTGTACAAAATCGCTTAAATATTTTGTGTCACCTATATCTATGTTCAGGGTCGGTTAGTGATCTGTCAATTAAAGTTTTCTACCTTTATTGGTAAGTAATTGGTCATTACAGTTGACCTGAGAAATTCTAAATCTTTTCACATGGTAAAGTGAGCGGAAGATATCACTTTAAAAAAAACCATAATTAAACATTAATACAACTGTAAAAGTAGTTAATTTTGAAAATAATCTAACAACTACTATTTTCGCTAGGGTCCCCTAGACATTAATCTGAAAGTAACTAGTATTTACAGTATCTCTAATAATACTGTATCATTTTTTCTTCAAAACAAACAAATAATTTCGAAAGCACCCGTTTTTATTTGCAGGTGTAGTTCAATATCTCCAATTTCGCTATCAGCGGGGAGTTCTCTATCGATTAAAGGCCTTGGGTGAAAGGCACAACATGGACATCACAATAGAAGGCTTTCATTCATGGATGTGGCGAGGACTCTCTTTCCTTCTACCTTTTCTATTCGTCGGATACTTCTTTCAACTCTACAATGCCTATATTTTATATACGCTCGCTTCTCATCCAGAAGCTACGTGGCACGTTCCGGTTCTTAGCCTAATGTTTCTTATATTATTTCTGGGGAATGTCATCACTACGATTATGGTGATCCCTCAGAAATTGCATGACAGATTCAGAAATCATCTGCATGGTGTATTTGTTTCCAAAGCTCAATATCGAAAGAAAGATCCCACGAAAGATGATGAGGAGTTTAAATCAGAGAAAAACGACTGAATACATTTAAGGTGTGAGTTGAACGTAGCATGCGTTAAAAGTGGTGCAGGTTTATATGTAATATTAAAGTTAGATGAAAGCCCGGAAATGAACAAACTAAACGCGAGTGGTTTTTCTCTTTTTCCAAAGATCGCGCCAAAGTTGAAAGTGGCCAAAAGAAAGCAACTCGTTTAAATGTGCAGCCGGCATTTTCGAGTTTTCCAATGGGAAAGTGATTGTACAGAAAAGTCAAGAAATCTTTTGAAAATATTTTCCTTTTTTTCTTTATTAAATTCTGAAACTACTCAAGTGTTTTTGCCTCGATATTTATTCACGACTCAAAGATTCTGAAACAATGTACCAACATTTTACACTTTACTTGTTATCTTTATTTTCTGGCATTTCCTGTACATTCGAATTATTTAGCGGAGTCTGAAAAGCAAGATTTAAAACATAAAATACCAGAAGCATTTATATTTTGAATGCGATTTTGACTAACATCTTATTGTAGCTTTACTTATTTCTCTTTTATAACAAATTATTCTATTATAATGAGATATAAAGTATGTTTTAAATCCTGCTTCGAGTATTAGTATTAAATCGATCGATCCCAAATTCGGATCGTAAGTAGAGTTATTTTTTCTCGAGAAAACAAGTCTCGAAATAGAACTCTTGTGCATCGCACAAAATTACATCACGCAAGCCTTCACTTGATCATCCTAGTCTGATACGAGTATCAATGGAAGTAGTGAATGTTAATCTAAGAGATTGAAAAGGAAAAATAATCGTTCTGCCTCTTTTCATTAATTTACAAAGGATTAAACAGTGCTTTTTACAAACAAATAACTCACACAATTCAGTTGTATACCTCAAGTTTAATTTGCATTTTTAAAACAAGGAAAATTAATTACGTTTCTCTGATGTCTTTGTTTTACTTTTTCTCAATGATTACTAGTGTATAGAATAATCTAATATAATAAAGAAGTGTTTTCTGAAGTTTAAAACTGATTAAGATGAACCGACAATTTTATTTGGTTCTTTTTTAACAGTTTTATTGCTAATTTCTTATTACTTTAAAATTGCTGATCATTTAGATTATATAAGCATTTTTATGACCGATGATTTACTTACCTTTGCACATTATCAACAGCCATTATTATTCTTTTCTTTTTTTTTTCATAAGTATAAACTGTAAATAATTTAGTAAGGAAAGAAAAGTTTGGCAAATGTGCTATAGGAAATAAATGAAACAATAACAAAATGCATCTCAGAATTACGCTACAAACATTACAATTTACTGTAAAAAATACAAACGAATACTAAATCGATACTGAAAATTACATTCACTTTTGTGCAAAATATTCATAATTTATAAAAAATAATTGTTATGTTCTTTTTAAGGTTGTTGTCAGTTGTCGATTACGTTATCGTTTTCATTTTTCGATGCAGTTTATAGCATCACTTAAAATATCGACCAAGCTTATATTTGTACTAAAATATGGCTAAATGTTTACTCTTTTGTTATAAATACGTAATAACATAGCATTTAATTATTATTATTCTTGGCCTCAGTAACACAGATAAATGTACAAAATCTCGTGCAGGCTGAAATAATTGGACAAAGATCACGAATAAAATTACTGAGAATGGAATTTTAGTTTTATTGAAAAACTTTTTTACAATTTTTGTCAGTTGGAGGAAACTTATCTTATAAAGAGTTTTACCAAAAAGTCTTATACCATTTTTCGATCAACCCAAAATTCAAAATCCTACGGGACTTTTAAAGATACACGGAAAATATTATTTTCTTAGATTTTAAAACAGTATTTACTGACTTTCGGACACAGAGAAGTCAGAGTATTATAATGTTTCAGTGAATTTTATGAGATATTAGAAAAGAGTTCATTAATTTTTAGAACAGATTTCAAAAAGTTTTAGAAATCTGTTTTAAAAATTAATAAACTCTTTTCTAATATCTCATAAAATTCACTGAAATATTATAATACTTTTCTCTGACTTCTCTGTGTCCGAAAGTCAGTAAATACTGTTTTAAAATCTAAGAAAATAATTTTTTCCGTGTACTCAAAAATTTTGATTTAAAAAGTTTTTAAAGTTCCAAGAGTTCTGATGAGAGTTCTGTTCCTCTTAAATTTTCCTCTAAAAACTATTGATCAGAACTCTAAAAAAAATTGCAAATTTTTAATAGTGGCGGTGGAACTTCACAGGGATAAAAATATGAAAAATACGGACTCCTTGTATATATTCCGAATCACACCGATTTTCCAATCTGAATGAAATAATCTTTTGAATGTGTTTGTTTTATTTGTTTTCATCAAGAACCCGGTAAATATAAAGACATTACGTCCCTGTACTGCTGTTACTCACAATTACAAATTGGCATAAGTGCGTTATGCCGTATATATGCTGTAATATATATACGACAGGGTACAGTTAGGTTTCATTATTTCTGGTGAATCCTGGTAAAATTTCTTATCAATGTTAGTCTAGTATCTGGAAACTTGTAGCCATCAACGTCACCTGGAAGTGAAAATTCACAAGGATTACATTTTACGCTTTTAATGTTTATAGTAGACACTTGTTGATAAAATGCCGGTTAAGGAATATTGTCCAGTAGTTGCCACAACACTTCTTCCAAATGTAGGAGGTTGGCTTGGCAGCTACATTACCAGAAAAAACATTAACCCCTGGTATGAGGTAAGAATCATTATTTTTTTATGTAAGTGATTTTATGTAAGTAATCAGTAATCATTTTGGGATGAAACAATTAATGAATCTAAGACTGTTTTTCAATTCATGATATATTATACATTTATAGTGAAATAGCAGAAAACCAAACTTACGTAATTTTATGCAATTTTGTTAATGATTTTAAACTGATTGTAATATCTTTTTGATTCCTTATTTTTCATAGTAGTTAATAAATAAGAAATGTGAAAGACTTAATGTTCTATCGATCGTAAGAAACACATTCTCATCCAGAAAATCGCGCGTCGCACTCGACTCTGTTCAGCGTATGTAGATTCAAATAAAACATTAACTGTATTACTGATCATTAATATTAATTTTCGCGATTAAAACGAAAACTAAGTGTTCTATAAAATGTGTTTCATAGGAAAACTTGTGGATTTTTTATAGATCAATAACTTTCTCTAGTAACATTTTTCCGTATTTCGCATCACAAAACTGTAAACTTATTTTTTTTGCTATATTTAATAAAGTTTTTCATCAATAATACGATAAGTATAAGTGCTTTCAAAAAAATTTTGAAATAAAATTTGTAGAACATTTCAGCTGAATAATTTTGCTTCTTGATATGCTGTTATATTTTGATGACCAGAAGACACTATATTGTCAGATTGAGATATGATCTATATTCAATTCTGACCTATGTCAGAGACTCATCTCTGAGTAAATCATAATTTAAGGCCATGTAAGACTTACCCGATCCCTACCTTACCGACATTTTTTCTCTGCAATGCTACGTCTACATTTATTGAGATATCAAATTGAACATTTCTAGAATTAAAGAAACTATGCTAAGGTATGTTTATCTGGTCTTAAATTTTTGTAAAAATAAAAAAAATTTTTTTGAAAAATATATTTTTTTTATAAATGTCAATATTTAGGACCAGATAAACGTACCTTAATGCTTTAGCTTGAATTTTAGAAATTTTCAATTTAATATCCCAATAAATGTAGACGTAGCGTTGCAGAGAAAAAAATGTCGGTAAGGTAGAGATCGGGTAAGTCTTACATGGCCTTAAGGCAAATATATTTAAAGCCCTATTGTGAAATTTAATGCTCCATGTTTTTTTTTTTATAAAAAAAGCCCTTTGCGCTATCTTAACGTTAAGCTGGCACCGCCGTACCCGTAAAAACTGTAAAAAATTAATTAACACATTTCTGATTAAGCTGGCACCACCGTAACCGTAAAAACTGTTAAAAAATTAATTAACGCATTTTCGATGAGGCCACAATGAGTGAATGAAATAAAATATGACACACGATGGCTGCTTGGTTCTCCCTGTATTTTTATCTTCTTTTTACTTTCAGCTGTTGATATATAAGTTACGAAAAATAAGACAAGAAAAATTAGTATAACTTCTGGTTTCCGATATTTTAAAAGCCTTAAATAAACATGAAATAATTATGGTATGAAAAAATATTATGTTGAATTATTTTTTATATTGTTTAAACAATACTGTTTTCAACAACTTTTAAAAAACTTTGTCGCACGCCAGCGTATAACTGACGATTTGAGTTTTTAATTTTCTTTTGACAACTCGTCCTTCGTTTTAATAATGTAAAATATGTAATATTTAATAATAAAAATTTAATAAAACTGTAATTTAATAATGTCACCATTCTTTAAAAGAAGTTAGGGAAAATGGGAAGGAAAGGGGACCTTTCAATTAACTCAGAAGTCTGAGTTACGTAGCTTTGCACACGGCTCGAGGAGGCGCGCGACGACCATGATCGCCATGATGGTGAACCGTTGGATGGTCGCTCTCAGTTCTCCAGTCCGATTAAAATTAAAAGAAGCAGTTCTATGTGATTATTCTTTATCCCATGTACAGTTCCTTGGACATTTGAACTTTACACTTCGACACACAGGAAGAATTCGATACGGGGCCTACGCTCACGGAGTTACTGTGGCACAAGGAATCCATCAAGGCCTTCTCGAGCGTCTTCGAAGGTTGTCCATTAAAGGACTTCCCAAGGACGCGATGTCTGGATTTCGTGAAGATTACCAAAGTCCCGGTGACCCGTTCTACGGCTCTTCTCCGTCGTCCGAAGTGTCTCTCCTCTTTTGTATCGCTGAAAGAGAAACCAATGGAACCGCAGTCACTCCCTGAAGAAGGAACCGTCCAAATCTCAATAAGAAGAGACTATCTGCCAGCACATTTATGAAATATGCGTTTTTAAACAAAAATTTCAACGTAAAAATTGTCAAAATCCGTTTCGCCGTTCACGAGAAAAATTTTAATCATGTTGTAACATTCAGTTTTCATTTTTAATAACTTTTGCAAAAGAAAAATTTTTTTGTTATTGAAATCTGGAGGATTCTTTTCGATTAGTCTCGACTAATACTACAATGCTATATAGGTTGCTTTTTTGGTACCCGACACTCTTCTTTTATGTGCCTGTGTTATTAATTGCAGCGCTGAAAATTTAATATTCGGTCTGGAATATTTTATTTCAAAATCTTTGAAAATAAAATTTAATTCTTGACTTTCAAAGACAAATCTTATATCAACGGACTCGTAAAATTCCGTACATTCCTGACTTATAATTTTTAAATCGATTCTATGTGTTTATCGGAAAAAAATTAGAACAGGACTGCTGTTTATTAGGAATCATTAGTGACAATAATACCTCTTCTTGTGAAAAGGTCAGTCAGTTTAACAGGTCAAAAGGGAAAATGAAGGCGCAAGAAGTGTAGTGGCACAGTGGAAGGGGAAGGTTTTCAGGTAGCTTGTGCGAAATTGAAAATCGCCAGACTGAACACTAGGCGAAGGGCCGAGTTTGGAGGACAAGTTCTTTCCACTTCCGAAACAAAGTCCAGTAGTGTTTTGAACTGGAGCATCACATCTAAACTCCCACGGGAGTAATTTTTCAAACTTTAATCAGTCTTTACTGAATCACGCACTCCATGGATCGACTCTTCTTGTCTCCGTTATCTTCCAGTGAGGAGATAAACACTTTCGACGACCTCAGGGACTACCTGGTTGAGAACGTGCTAAAAAAGCAGATTCAAGTGACAGTAAAAACGGAAACTCATGACGTTGAGTGTTCACATGTCCACCAGGAAGCTGCACTATCTACGACACATTTGATAACGCCAAAAAGTGAGGAAGGGTTCAGCATTTGTGCGACAGCACCCCTAAGCTTCACACCTGAAAACGGAAAACACATAGTGTACGAGAACGTACCCCTCCCCCAGAGCGTTGTCATCGTCCCCCAGGATTCACCACGCCAAGACAGCGCCAGAATTCCTCTGCGTCTTAAGATCCGCAAACTCAGCGGTTTCTTTTCCACAGACGAGAAAAAACTCAAGCGGAAGAAACGGAAGAAGAAAAGCCGCCGACACTAGGATCTCATAGGTAACAGGTAAAATGAATTTTTAGAGAATTTGTATAAATGATTGTTTAAATAATTTTTTAAAATCTTTCTCCCGATATCTCTGAAGCCTTAAATTATGGCCTCATCGAAAATGCGTTAATTAATTTTTTAACGAGTTTTACAAGTGCCGTGGTGCCAGCTTAACGTTAAGCTAGCGCAATTAGCTTTTTTTATAAAAAAAAAAAAGAAAAATCTGACAATTTCCGGTCTTTGTCATTTGAAGAGCTTTAAATGACCTTAAGATGCAGTTCCATGTCGGCAGAAAACGTCGGCGTACAGCAGAAACTCATGAGAGTGAGAGAGATAGGCAGGTCTGTCTCTTTCACTTTCATGAGTTTCTGCTTCACGCCGACGTTTTCTGCCGTCATGGGACTATATCATTCGATGCAGATGAGGTCAGGTATAACTACTATAACTCGACAATAATCAGTGACCCTACAGTTTTCCGAAGTGAGGTAAATGGCCCATGTCCTCAGCATCTCTTCTCTACTACACTCTCTACTACTGTCTCTACATCTACTACTACACTCTCAGACCTAAAGAGAGAGTGCAAGTGGGAAAAATTTAATTTGGTCCTGGAGGATTCCCTCCCTTGCTGAACAGGCCTGCCCTAAAGTACCTGGCCTGGCTTATCCTTAAATGCACAATATAAACACAGTTTACATTGTTTGCAGTAAATTATGTTCCAGACCCTGACCAGAAATAAAATCTCTTAAAATTCCTAGAAACTTCTTAAAATTCTACAAAATTCCACGACCATCTTCAGTGCTATAAAATTATTGAAATCTTAAAATTTCATAGAATATCTGAAAAGAGAGAAAGACATAAAAAATTAATACTTTATTATTATTAATTTCATGTATTATTTACTATTTAGTCATTGAAAAAACCTTCCTGGACTCCACCAAAATGGGCTTTTGCACCTGCCTGGACAAGTATTTATTGTTCTGTGGGTTATGCTTCCTACCTCGTTTATCGCGACGGCGATGGATTTGATGGAGCGGCAGCGCTGCCCTTGTCTATTTACGGAGCGAATCTAGCACTCAATTGGGCCTGGACACCCTTATTCTTTGGCGCGCACAAAATTCGATGGGTACCTTTTCTTTCTTAATCAAATTATTTCCAAACTCTGCAATAGAAAAAGCGATGCAATACATGCAATTAAATAATTTCACACTCTATATAGTATTGCACAGCTTTGTAAAGAAAACATGGATCAAATTAATTTCAAATTATGCAGGCTTCAAGTTCAAGTCATAGAATTACCTGATGTGAATAAAATAATTTGTTTTTCGAAAAATTGTAGACGACACGTATTTTACTTTCCCTAACAGAAAACGTGTGGAACCTGCATTACTTTAAATAAATTTGGCTCATGTAAATTTTTTTAAAACGAATTTATCATCTGTTGTTAGTTTACGTCTCATATATAACGCTCAAAGGCATTAAAAAAATTGCAAAAAACAATTTCAGGCTCTGTACGAGATCATCGTTCTCTGGGGAACCACAGCTGCACTCGCCGTCACTTTTTACAGAGTAAATCCAGTCGCTGGCTACATGGTAGCTCCATACTTGGTGTGGAACACGCTCGCGGCTGCTTTGAACTACGTCATAGACAGAGATAATAACGAACATTCCACGCCGCCAGCTGTCGAAGGAAAGAAGGAATAAGAGGGTCGCTAATGGACAGAGTTTGCTTATAGTTAAAGTTTATTGTTGAATAAATGTTTAGTTTTGCTACACCTTCGTTACCTCTTGCAATTTTGTATTGCACTCTTAATAAAGGACGAGCTTTTTGCACAAGAAAAATCTCATTAATATACGCGTATTTATTAACCAATATGAAATAAAGGACATTTTCGTTCAACTATGAGTCCCTTACAGTATACAGGTATGTATATATTATGGAGCATTCCATTTCATATTCAAAATGTACGTCTCTTTCAAGTTTCTTTAAATTTCGATAAATTATGGTTATATTTGAAATAGAATGCCCTATATATATATATATATATATATGATAATCAGTTATTAAATCATATATACTAGGGTAAGTAAAAAAAGTATCCATTACTGTTAAGATATTATGAGTTTATGTTGGCTGAATACTTATTTCGATTTCAATTGATGCACGTCATGTTACCCGTATCGTTGATCTTTAAGGACCAGACACAATCTTTTTCACAACACTTGCATGGAAAGCTTCACTTTCTTTTCTTTAAAATGAGTCAAGACTCACTTTGTCCTAGGGATGTTTGATTTTGATTCGATTTTTTAAATATCGATCTTTTAAATCGATTCTCAACTACACTTGAAATTCCCAGTAGTCTGCCAATAGTAAAGAAATCCAAAACAGAGATGCTCCCAATAGTAAAGAAATTCCCTCTCTCTATAATTACAAGAATTACTTTTTACTAATTGGGAATTTCACTATTGGGGAAAGTGCGGAAAAACAAATCTCAAGAGTGTCAAAAAAAAGTGTGGTATTATTTCCGCAATCACTCTCCGGAAATGACACACTTTGTCTACAATTAACATTTAAATAATGTGAAGGTTTCCATGCATTTGTTATAAAAATAATATATGATGCATGTGGGGACAGAAATTCTGAACTCGTGGAATTTTTCGGCACTAGCCTTCGTCTCGTTCCAACGCCTGCAGCGCCTCCACTAGATTACGGCTCGTGTCGAAAGCATCGACTCGTGCAAAGTTCTTGTTTCCCCACTTGTATTACAATACTAGTGCCACTGACGGCCGCTTCGCGGCCGTCGTCGCACTACTTGCCTTTCTATGTTCTTTTCTACATTCAATACCAATGCTTTCTTAATTCGATACTTTTCGAGTTTTATGCGAGATTTTCGATATTCGACTTTGTTCAATTCAAGATTTCGTGCCATGACTTTTCTATAATAGGAAATGCCAATGCTTTCTTAATTCGATACTTTTCGAGTTTTATGTGATATTTTCGATATTCGACTTTGTTCAATTCGAGATTTCATGCCCCGACTTTTCTATAATAGGATACTATTTCAGTTTCTTGATTACTTTTTTCAAATCCAGCAAGGAAATGTAAGTTACAGTAGCGTGAATTTAATCTGCAAAATTCGCATGAAAATGACCTTAAAATTTCATATCCATTTGAAACGATTGTGGATACTTTTTGACTAACCTAGTAGACAAATTAAGAAATATTCTCGATTTTTTATACTTTTTCACTTACAAGTAGTATCTTATAAGTTAAAAGATGCTGATGGGGTCTGAATAGGACGCTGCATCATGCCGCGGATTTTCACCTGCGCTACGTAGGATTTGTTAAAAAGATAAAGCCTTGTTGTTCCAAGACGTATAATCGCTTTTCAACGGCATCTTTATCTGCAAAATGAGAAGATTCATATTAGGAGCTATCCATAAATTACATAATAGCTTTTAGGGGGAATAGGGTTCAGAGAATTTCAGAGTATTTAAATACGGGAGTTTAATCGATTTTTGTAGGATTGAAAAACAAATTCTAGGGATTTTAAAGAATTTTGTAAGATTTTGAAGATTTTATGGGGTTTCAAGAATTTTACGGCACTTCATAGATTTAGCTTTTTGAGATTTATAGACGGTCCACCTTTAAAGTTATCCTAAATATTTTAGGTTTTAAAAATATGCAACTTTGCTTTACTTACATTTGAAGAGAAGATCTCTGTCTTCACTATGGTTAACACGTTGCCACAGTGAATGTAACAATATTTGTGCGGTATGATACCTTTGGAAACATTGGGCAGGGTTACCAAATAATTCATCCAACGCTGCAGATTGGCACTGGAATGAGGAGTATAGTTGTTTGATTAATCTGACACCATTTGTTACTTAATTATTTATCATTGTTAATGGCTAATTACCACTTGGATGGCGTAGTTGTACAAAATTTTGTCAGCTGTAGCTCCAGTCTGGCGCAAAAGACCAGCACTGTTTAACTGCTTACAGTCTGCTAAGCAGGTTTTGAACTTTTCGTTCATTGTACTTACAACTGAAATTAAAGAAAAGAGTTAATCCAGTTTATCATGTATTAAATACTGACATGAGCAATTTCCCTGACATGTGGCTACCCTAATCTCGCTTATGCTCTTGAAGGATGTTATCAAATGAAAAGTAAAAGTTTTACAGTTCTCATATAGTTAATTTATTAAAAACGTCCACTTTTATCACTTACCCATTTTAACGCTAGCCGTGGGTTGCAATCTCCCGGCTTTAAGCTGCTGAGTAGCGAGATTTAATCCCGAACTTAGCAATTGAAGAGCTCTCACCAGAAGAATCACTTGTTCGGCTCTCCTTCGCGTAGCAGCATTGGTCGCTTGCTCTAGTCCTCCCAAAGGTGCTCCGAGTGGACCAGCCCTTGTTCGTGCAACCTCACAGACACACTCACAAAGCGCTAAAACGAAATTAAGCTTCGCAAGAATTTCGTTGTGGTCCCGTTCGAGAATGGTTTCTTCCGGCAATTCGGGAGCGAAGAAAGTTAGGGGACGTTCATCTGTCGTTGCGTGATTTAACTCAGGGAAAAGATTCTGAAAACTTCCTACTTCTGAAAATTTTAAAGTAAGGGTTAATAATTGAAACTCTGAAGCATTTAAGTACGTTAAAATAGAGATTTTTGCGGTACTTACCAGAAATTTCAGGTAACGTGACAGCCCTCGTGCCAAAAGGTACAACGGGAGAATGTCGCAAGGTGTTATTGTTGTCATGAAGAATTTTCGATGTAGGAGAGCCCAACACCGCCAAGTGGCCTGTAAGTAGTGGCGAAGAAGCGCTATTATTTGCAGATGAGCGTCTCAACGGAGATGTTCCAGTAGAATTGTGTGAGTGCCTGGCCACCGGACTCACTTGCCAAATGTTTGGTGGTGGAGGTGTTTCGCTCAACCTGTGAGAAAGAGTATGTATTTAACGAAAATGGAGATTGGGAGAGAGGGAAGACTCACGAAATCTTCCCCCTCCACTTACTACACATTCCTACTGTGGTGGCTCACGGACGGGGTATAGAAAAGACGCGGAGATTGAACAATTTCAGTACTTTTAACTTCGGAATTTCGAATTAAAACCTTTTAAACACAAAATTTGATCTGATTTCATCCTGGAAGATTAACACAAGCGTTTTTACATTTATACGTTACCTTCTTCCAGGAGGAGTACCGATCATAAATTGCACACTAGGTGGACTCATGGAACCAATATCTGGAGGATGAGTTCTGTGAGAATCAACACTACACTTCATGCTGATTGGTTGAGATCGAGGAATAATGATATTCCCTGTTCTACTGGTAGCTGATGGAGATGAGGACTGAGCTGCACTTTTCTGCGTCGGTACCGGAATTGGTTCAGAGATTGGTAGGAAGCAAGGTCGTGGAGGACTTACAGCTTCATGGCTATGCTGTTTCGTATATCTGTTGAAGAAAAGGAACTTTAAAAAATTTCAGTCGAAAGTCAGAAATTTTTTCACAAGTCGTTAACTCAATTATTAAATATATATTAAAAAAAAAGATGAATTATAAACAAAATATAAATTGTAGCAAATACAAATTTTAAAATAATATAAAATGAAATATAAAATTCGATCTTACTTAATTGGTTGTGGATTTGGATTGTTGTCAGCATCGCTGCTAAGATCACTCGGGACAAGAACGAAATCGTCTTCAGGACTGGAACAAGGACTGTTTGTTTCAGGATCTGACCTCGACACACCGACAGTTCTTTCTTGTACTGGCAAAATTCCCGGAGATGCTGGCAATTCAACTGGAACCGGACTTTGATTCTCTCTTGGTCCTTGCAAGAACGGATGGTTGAAAAACTCATCGAAAGACATGCGATCTCTTGCATTTCGTCTCAAAAGTCCCAGTAGTAAATTAGTTAGCTCTGGCGATGTTCCGGGTGGAATTCTGTCAAAAACTCTGGTCAATTATTCATATTAATAAAAATAGGTGAGAAATAGGTGACGAAAACTAAAACAAACTTAAACCAACCATCAAACTGAGATATTAAAAAGTTTGACTATGAATAAGATAACACACTGATACTTACTTAGGACCTAAATTTGCATTTTTCTCGTAATAGAGTTTGAGAGCCTGTGGTGTGTGAGCTTGGAAAGGCGCTTTGCCCGTAAGGCATTGAAACACGATAGTTCCAAGAGACCATAAATCAGCTTTTGCGTCATACTGCAGCGACATGATGACTTCGGGTGCCATATACATCGGCGAACCGCAGAGAGTTGCAGCCATCACACCATCTTGCAAAAATCTCGCGAAACCGAAATCAGCTGTAATAAAAATATGGCTTTAATAAACTCTAGGTCTATCAATTGGATCAACTAGAAGAATATGGCGCTATATATTCCTGACATTTTAAAATTCTATCTCCCATGGCACATACGATATTTTTTTAAACAAAAGTATGAAATAACCGTTTTTCTTACTAAAAATTTCGATTTCTACTTATATTATTATATTTTTAATATTATTATATTATTTAATATAATAATTACCGATTTTTAGAGTAATTTGGTGTGGTTGTGGACAGGATTTTCCACAGTTATGACTCAGAAGAATATTTTGTGGCTTGAGATCCCTATGAACAACACCTTTGGCATGCAGAGCTTTCATTGCTCCAGTTAACTGCTTCAGAAATACCCTGATGGTATCCTCTGATAGAGTGCCTTTTGCTGTTAAAAAAATCAAAATTCATGAAGATTATCATATACAGAGCCTAAAATGTTTTAAACAATTTTTAAATAAAATTTTTGAAAACTTACACCCTAAATAATCGGCCAAATCACCACCATTGCAAAATTCCATAACAAGGAAGACATTATGATGAGATTCCTGAAAAATAAAGAGCGTAATTTTCTTTTCTTTTTTGTCAAAGTTACATTTATTTAAAAAATCAATTTCTCACTTTGCAGTCCAATAAAGCGACGACGTTTTCATGATGCAACTCCGTTAACTCCTGTAAGCAAAGCAAATTTCGATGTTATTAATTTGTCTATTCTATTATCTTTTCTATTACTCAGTTAATTTTTCTTTCTACTTTGCATTAAATAATGTTAGATTAAAATTAAATTTTGTTTACAGTGGAATTATTTGAAACCTAGATTACAACAAGGAGAGTTTGGTATAAATGTCAAATCCATAAGTGTTAAACCCCATTTTACAGAATTTCGATTGATCTCTTTATTGCACCAAAAAAAATTCCCAAAATCTGCTTATTTTTTCGTGCTCTATAATGGCCTGACACCTAACGACCTTTATCAAGGATCGATGGTCAAGAATGAGGGGTCATAGGTCAGAGTTCAAAGGCTCTAAAGTGAATCCCTCCCCATCCAACATTCTACTAACTTTTTCCTCTCTTCTTATATATACTATCCCCTTCCACTTTCACCTATTCATTCTTCCAATATCTTATACTGTCCTATAGAATCGAAAAAATTTTGGTATTTTGTTCCACGTCAAAAATTGCGGGAGTTAGGTTTCCGACCGTTGAAGGGCTGTATATTGGGCTCATTGAATGAGCACAAAAGTTGATACAACTTCATAGCTAGTGTTGTGTTTATTTACATTTCTTCGTCCGTTGCTCCAAAACAGCTTTAATCCACAAATGTTAATTCTTCATGAAATTGACCCTTCTGAGAACTTTATTCTCGTTTTTTTTTTTTTTACTAAAAATTGTTTTTATTGGTCCACATTAATTTTCAATTATATAAACAAATACGGTTTAAACCATTTTTTTCACAAAATTTGGAAATGTCTCTTTTATACTATTAATATTTCAACTTCTAATAAGGAAGGTATTCCAGGTGTCCATCAGCGATTTTGATGAAACTTTAAGTGAAACGAGGAATCAATATTAAGTTTCCAAACAAAAATATACAAACCTTCAATATTTTGATCTCTTTGCCAAGAAGATTTTGCGACTTTGCCAAACTCTTTTTGGTAATACTTTTGATGGCAACAACGAAATTCGATTTCTGTAGTAAAAAAAGAAAGGGAGATTAAATTAGCCTAATTAGTTAAGTCGTGAGTAAGAAGAAGTTAATTAGTAAATGAGTGCACTCACTTTGCTGTGTCTACCCTTGTAGACAACTGCAAAGGCCCCATGGCCAATTAGGTCCTTTGGGTTATATTCGTAATCACCCACAATTTCCATGATTCTTGTCAAATAGCTTTCGATGAGAAGAGTCAAAAAGACATCATCGATGTAGACAATAATAATAATTGTTGGGCAAGGGAGATGCAACGGTCCAAAACTCCAAAATCACTGGATTGAGAAAGGGATCGATACAGAGGGAAAGGAAATCGCTCTCAAGTCACATTGAGAACAAAGTGATTTTCAGACAAATTTCATTTTCTACACTCGCGAAAAATTGCAAACTTCCTCGGCCTACATTTTTATATTAAACCTAAATTTTCCAATCGTGTTCCACACTTCCTTCCCGATACTGCGAAGTTGTTCTTCTGGTCCTAATAACACATCAAAACATGGAGCACTCGAGCAGAACCATCAACCAGCCTCATAACTTTCGTCGCAAAATGTCAGACGATCCCCTAGACAGCACTAGCTAAAGTCCCTATAATTCACTAGAGAGCACGGTTGTGAAGTGACACGTAACTTAAGGTTTTTTACGTAAACATATGGTCTACATTTTCCACTTGTGTAAATTATGTAACTCGAATCTCCCAATATCGACGAAATTCAGACCAGACGCTTTCCCAATATCGACGAAATTCCCCTTTTCAAATGGCACACCAATTACGCATGCGTCATATTAATTGCGCATGCGTATTGCACATAAATAATATTTTTTGCCATTTTAAATTGCGCGCGGTAACTGCAGTTCGATATTGAGAAAGGAATGCAGTCGATATTGGGAGATTGTCGATATTGGGAAGGTCGATATTGGGAGATTCGAGTGTAAATTAATTTCACCTGGTAAATTACTGTAAAAAAACATGTAATTTACTTAAGATATTGTACTTACCCAACCCTGCTAGAGAGAACTATATGTAAATGTAGTCAGGGTTGCACAGTGCGTAATTCTAGGATTTTTTTACGTATAATACGTAATTTGTCCACGTTTTCTGCCCCCTGAATATCACGGTTGGGTAAGTAAAATACCTCAGGTAAATTACATGGTTTTTTACAGTAATTTACTAGGTATTTTAAGTCGAAAACACCAAATTCATATGGAGTGTCGGGTTTTCTACGTAAAATACGTCATTTACATAAGTAGAAAACCATGCATAATACGTAAAAAACTTCGAATGACGCGTTACTGCACAACCCTGCTGAATATTAACCAATTATCCCTCTCTCAAATGTCACGCAACGCATGCGCAGTAGATGTGCATGATATTTAAGAATCGAGTGTATACGGTGTATACAATAAATATTTGGAATCATGACTATTCATGTATCGTGGTCGCGTGGCGATATCCCCTATTCTAGGGTTGCCATGTTCTTCCAAATTGTCTCACTCTGAAGTCAGTGACGTCACGTTCTATGAGAGTAAGTGAGACAATTTGGAAGGACATGGCAACCCTACCTATTCCCCTCTACGTATTTGCTACATATTACAAAGAAAATGTATCCGATGTAGGATCTAGGATGTAAACAAAAAACCAATAAAAGCCAAAATACACGCTCGTCGAAGTCTGAATATCTTTCCGCGTTTACATAAGAGTAAAAGAGATAGAGCATGAAAAATTGGACAAAAAAAACTCTCCATCTCTTTTACTCTTATGTAAACGCGGAAAGATATCCACACTTGGACGAGCGTGTATTTTGGCCTTAAGTACTGAAAAGTCCGAAAGCAAATTGACGAAGAAATCAAACCTATTTTGTTCCTATAAATCTAAGATCAATTTAATTCAAGTCTTCGCTACTCTTGTAATTTATTTATATACACAGCTTTTCAAAATCCAGTCATGGAAGTGTAAGTATACTATACGTAGAAGAGGCATTATTTTTCAGCTGCCCCAACATTTAAGGGTGCTGGACCAAAGTGTTAAGCTCAAAATTCTATTCTCCATTTTAGTTGATAACCCCAGCCTTGTTTTGAGAAAACAAACAATGCTTAATGCTTCCTCTCTGAGGGAACAAATGAATTTACAACTTCATCATAATGAGGAAACAAAGTGCTCAAAAAATGAGCCACAACAAGTATAAATATAGTTAATAGGAACACCCGAGATTGAATTCATAGCTAGTTTACTATGGATTCAATTTCTATAACTGTCTTTGAATTTGTATCTATATCTATTTAATTATAGTTCTTTTTAGTTATAGCCGTTTGAAGCTAAAGCTTCCGCACGATAGGGGTGAAAATTCCACTCAATGTAGTCTATAAATGAATGGAAAATACTATCATCATGTAGGCAAACAAATTCTGAAAATATGAATCGATGAAGACATGACTTAAGGGCGTTGGACCGAAGTGTTAAGCTCCAAATCCCATTCTCCATTTTACTAAACAAAAATTAGAGATAAATATTTTTTCGCTCTGTAGCGCTTATCTTTTTTCAAATATAAGACTGCATACAGAGCGAAAAAATATTTGGTGTCGATACTTTTTGCATAAAACGAAGAATTCAAAATCTGACTTCAAAATTTAATATTTTCATTTTACTTAAAAAATATTTGAATTAGATATTTTCTCGCTCTACACACATAATTCTAGATAAAAATTGATTAATTCTATGGAGGGAAAATATAACAAATTTAATATTTGTTGAGTAAAATGAAGAAATCAAATTTTTAGATTAGAACGTTGCTCCAAAATCCTTAAGAGTGTTTTATATATTTGTTAAGTAAAATGAAGAAATCGAATTTTACTCAACAAATATTAAATTTGTAATCTGTCCCCTCTGTAGAATTAATCAATTCGGATTAATTCGAATTGAAAACTTACGAAACTTTCGCTAGGGAAATGTATTTGTAACTTCATCATAATGAGAAATTAAAGTGCTCACCAAATGAGTACAAAAAAATATAAATATAGTTAAATGAAACACCCTAGATCGAATTCACATCTAGTTTAACTACTTTTTCAGGGTAAAGGAATGTACAGCTTACCTGAGTAATTACGAAGTTCTGAATATACTTCAAGGCATGAAATCGAATAAAAAACAGAAGTCTGAACAACAGTTGGCCACCATTACTTATCAGACCGTTAAGTATTTAGAAAATACTCCCTCGTGCAAACAGACTCCCGAGAAAATTCACAGCTTTCTCAAAGCTGTGGAACCGTTCAAATTAACCAAAGGTGAAAAACTGACGTTGTTGAATCTGTGTCCAAAAACTGCTCTTGAAATTCAGCTGGTAAGCATGATTTTACTTTCAAACTGCAAGAAATATAGAATTTTAAGGAAGTTTAAGGGGTTGCAAAGAGTTTAAGAAGATTTCAATGAGTTTTTAAGAAATTTTTTCTGAATTTCTAAAGATTTGGAGGAATTACAAAGACAGTAAAAAAATTAGCTACATTACAATAGATAGAAAAACATTTGATGGAGTATGAAGTTTGTAAAACACATCAATGCCATCATTTATTCTTTTCTTTAAACATTCAAATCTTAAACAAATACAATGAAGTTTTGAAAGGTTTCTTTACATATTTTCAAGCAAGAAAATTCTTTTTGATAGTTTTAAATAAGAAGTGGAGCTTCTTAGAACACGTTTCTTATTTACAGATCGTAGAAGACAGCGAAGAACGTTTAGTTGAAGAAGAAGTTGATTCTCTTCTTCAAATAATTTCGGACCACTTAGAAGTCAAAGAGGAAGAACAACCCACTTAGTTTTTTGTATGTAAAAATTAATTGTTTACTTTTTGTATATAGTTTAATTAAAATTGTATAATATTAATTACAGTGTAGTATAATATACTATATAATGTTTGAAGTTTTTTATTTTTAAAATACACTCATCTACCGATTAACGGCAGCTCTAATGAGTTTTTAAAATAGAAAATTGTCCTAGGACACTGTTGAATAAAAATTAATTGTACATAAAAGGTGTATGTTTTTATGATTTACATTTATTACAAATCATTTTTTTTTTGTTAAACCAATGTCTTGACATATACCACAAAATGTGGATTTCAAAATAATTTCCAGACATCAAATTGTTATCAAGATGCCTTCAAAATCACTTAAGAGTTTTTCCTTAGGACCAATTAAGTG
Source organism: Synergus gifuensis (assembly GCA_904066015.1). Lineage (NCBI taxonomy): Eukaryota > Metazoa > Arthropoda > Insecta > Hymenoptera > Cynipidae > Synergus > Synergus gifuensis. Next base: position 81,007 of record CAJFCO010000064.1, read on the forward strand.
ACATTCGAAATGAATCGAGGTTTAAATAAATTGTATAATAATAATTAATAATTAGAATAATTATTAATTAAGAATAATTCGATAGAAAGTAATTCATCCTTTGCTACACAATAAAACTGTCGCTTTCACTCATATATGTTGAGCTTTAATACTTTATCACCAAACAATTTTTGCGCTTCAATATTATCTTTCTGGAAATACGAAGATGGAATAAAGAAACATTAGTTCCGGAATCAGTGTTAAAGAAAATTAAGATGAAAGTTCGTGAAATTAAACATTAAATGTATAAATTATTTTGCATTATTGTGCAAATATAAATTTCAACAGCCCACTATCTCTTTTGATCTCCTAAATCGTCTATAGATTCTTCATCAATCTGAAAATGAAGAATACATAAAGAAAGTAAGAGAAAGAAAGAAAAAAAACAACAGAAATACCGTACCTGTGGCCATTTTTCAGGAATCACGTCGAACAAATCGTCTTTAACGTCACCTTGGATAACAATTTCGTCGTCCCCTGTGACACTGGATCCACATGCGAATTTACTACCGAAAAATTTGGCTGCTACTTTTAGATCGATATCTAAAAAAATAGAGTTAGCATGAAAATTTAGTTACAAATTCCTACATTAACATTAACAGATTGTCCAATGATGAAAGTCTTCAGGGCAAGTATAGCCCCTCCAATCTCCCCCAACCCCAGTTAGGGGGGTTGGAGGGGCATCAGAGTAGCCCTCCTGTTCAAATCTGGAAAGGAGGTTTATACTGCTACCAAGAATTTTAGACCTATCAGCTTGAAATCTCTTATACTGAAAGTATTGGAAAAGCTGGTCGAGAGGTACATCTGTGACAGGATGCTACAAAGTAGACCTCTGTATAGTGGTCAACAAGCCTTTTAAGTAGGCTGTTCTGTTGATACGGCTCTACAACAGGGTCCTAAGAAGTCCTGTTGAACACCCCTTTCCTCTACAAACGTTACGGAATATATTGGCAACCGCTAAGACATGTATACATACCGAAAGTACTAAGTCCAGTAACTACTGTTACAGATTTTTTCTTTCCTCTTGGTGCTCTGGAAACGGTTACCAACTTTGGAATATCATCTTTCTTTTTTGTCTTCAGCATTCCTTTACCACCACGTTTCTGTCTTTTCTTTTCGTCTTCTCCTCCTCCCGCTTCTGTAGTTCCATCATCTGCTACTTTTGAACGAAAAAAAAATAATAGCGATGTACACTCTCGATTCAGAAGAAAGATTTAGATATATTACACTGCATAATAGTAATTTTTTGAAATTATGTCTTACCTAGTTTTACTTTTTCGAACTCTGATGGTAAATTTCTTTCTAACCAACGCTTACACTTCTCGTATTCAGGATAATACTCACAATACTGCAAAAGAAGGGATACAAGGGAAATATTAGAAATTTGGTTACATAAAAGGTTCGCATTATTTTACTAAGCGAGCTACAAAATGATTTCTTTAAATTCCCACACAGTAGACACCCTGTTCTATAGAAAAGATGAAAATGCTGCACAAACGACTAAAATCATTTGTGAAGCGTACGGAAAGGATTAAATTAAAACATAGAAGTATGGATTAAGTAGTAAAATTTCATATCACCTCAATGGGAAGCGAGCAATTCCCACAATATTGTACGTGAATTGGATAAGTTGCATTAGGATCAGGTCCTAGTCGCAAATCCGGTTTTTCAAGTTCTGCCATTCTGTAAATTCTAACCTATTATATTAGAAAATTTACGGCAATCTTCTATAATTTAACTTGCCTGAAGTTAAATTTACGTGTTTTTGGTGAATTTTAGAAAACGTAAACTAGAATTTATCTATAGAGCAAATAGTTTATTAATCGAAATCGAGTCGTTATAAAATCTTATTATACTTATAAAATAGAGGAGATGAGAGGTTAGAATTTTCTTTAGACTCTCTCATTCATCCCGGCAATATCGTCCTTGCTATGGACCATGATCCATGGACCAACGATTGACAGTGTTGCCAATTGAGCTTTTCCAGTTTTCTCTAGATCCACTAGAATTTTCTTCTAGAAACTTTTAAGGGCAGGGTTGGGAATGTAATATACGTGAATATACATACTTTACATAATTTATGTACAGTGCCCTGCATTAATGCTTTTCTTCATAAACATGTAAACCCAACCCTGGGTTCCATAAGATTCTAATGGAAACCAGAGTTGAATTGTCATGTTTACAAAGGAAGGCATTAATGCAGAGCGCTGTACAGTAACATTCATATATGCTTTTCCCCCCAAACATGTCAACCCAACCCTGGTTTCCATTTGAATCTTATGGATACCAGGGTTGAGTTGAAATGCTTGTGGAGAGAAGGCATACATGAATCACTGTAGGTTTTTACATGTAAATTACCTATGCACTGTGAATTTATTTATGAACTGAGAACCAGGGTTGAGCATGCAATATACTTTAGGTAAATTAAATGAGGTTATTTTACAGATGTAAAAAACCATAGTAATATATGTAAAAATCCTCAAGCTACACGTAACTGACCAATCCTGGTGAGAACAGAATTTTTGAGTAGAGGATAAAAGATCATCTACTTCCATGTACTCAGCAATCGAAATTGAACATTTATTTACAAAACCTATTTCATACATTAAAAACACTTATTCAAAAAAACAATCACATTGCGTCGAAGTCGTCTCTCTGAAAAATAAAATAAATAATTAGATAGTCATTATACTATTCGGAATAGTAGACTTCAGAACCGAATATAAAACAAATACTCACAGCATTATTATATGCCATTATATGCTTCTTAATGGCAGAGGTGTCAATCCAAGTTACGAAGTCTTCCAAATTTCTGAAAGGGTTGGTAATCATTTAATTAAACTAAATAAGCCTTTTGAATAAATAACAAGACAAAACAAAATTATTTTGTTGATATGAAGTCAAATTACCTAGTTACGAGAAATGCTGGATCTTTAATTACTTCAGCTCCAACACGCACGTGACCTTGCTCGATTAATTGAGTTGCTATTTTTATATTTTCACTCATTTTCGTTCGTACCATTATTACTGGTAGTCGTCGGCGGCAAAATGAACTTGCATTTACCTTTTGGCAAAGAGCCAAGTCCCATTTAGTGGGAATTAGACCCATCATGTACAATTTTTCTAGTAAAAGAGCACTTTGTTCTGCACGAAAGGGATCATCCTGATCCAGTTCTTTGATCTTTTTACCAATTTCTCGAATTTGACGCGCTATCTGGTTATACCTGCAATCAAATTTATAATCAATATATTTTATTTTGAAAAATTGATGTTCTTTTGATACAATATCTGAAATTCTTCTTGAAAAAAGGAGTCGAAAGTGACCAAATTTAGAAAAAATGACGTACATACTGACAGATTGGAAATTATTGAAAAACTAGTTAAAGCAATTATCTTAAGAGAATCTTAATAAAAGACAAATCATATTTTCAAGCTTGCGATTTCAGGAAATTATGGACCTAATTAACTTCCTTTTCTTATGAAGGTAATTACTTAACTGAATGTGTAACCATTATTATTATAAAATAAATAGAAAAATTTAGGCTCTAAGATGGAAATAAGAGTTAAAATTAAGTCAAAATTAGTTAATTAACTAAAGCTTAAAAATATAATAAGAACAATAACATCAATAAGATATATAACAATCATTTACAGGTTAAGTACCTTGTGTAATCGCTTCTTTTCTGAATTCGGTAACGTTTCAAAATTTTCACTTCATGTAAATTATTATCCGCTTTCCACGAAATAAAATCAACCTTCTTCAGCAGCTTTTGCTCATGATATTTCAATTTTCGAACCATTTCAAAAATTTACACACTTATTTACAATCTGCCATGCGCTTTCTCTCTACAAGGTTTCTAATTCCATAGAGATATTACAAATAGAGTACGCATGCCTGTATGTAAGTAGGAGTGTCCATCAAATGAAAAGAGAAAGAACATTCAAGTAGTATTTGTGTCATTTTCTTTCACTGCGTGCTACGCATGCGTAGAGAATGTATCCTGCATTAATGCCATCCTTTGTAAAGTGTCAACAACCCAACCCTGGTTTTTATTAGGGTGACGTCCCATGGATACGGAATGCGTTGCGTTTTTGCGTAAAACACTAATACTACCATCTCTCTCACTCTCATTGTTTTACGCAAAAACACAACGTATTCCAGATCCATGGGACGCCACTCTTAGAATTTTATGGAAACCAGGGTTGGGTTGACGTTTTTACAAAGGAAGGCATTAATGCAGGGTGTTATTTGGTCATCAGCTTTTCTCTTAATTGCCACTTTATACCACTGCACATGCGCCACGCTCGGCATCTGATTGGTTGCGAACGCAAATCACACAATACGCAATACGCATGCGCAATCGATGTGACATTTGAGGTAGGGAACAGGGTGACCATTTTAGTGAATTTTTCACAAATCTAGTGATTTTAAAAACCGTGTTGGGATTTTTTTGAGCGATTGTGACAATTTAGTGATTTTTCACAGTATTTAGTGAAAAATTTAGTGATCTCTAAGATTTTTGAGTATTTCTTTATTCCAGTTCCATTTTTTTTTTTTCAAATGTAAAGCAATCATTTGATTGGTCAACATCTATTCCATTTTCCATTTGTACAATAAAGTTCAACCGTTCAACGAAGCCTTCCTCTCTTTTCGTCTCAACCCTGGTTTCACAAGATTCTAATGGAAACCAGGGATGGGTCGACATGTTTACAATACAAAACAAAGGAAGGCGTATAATATAATAATAGTAATTATGTATTATTATATAAATTAATAATTAATTTAATTTCGTAATTAATTTTATAATTTTAAAAATCTAGTGAAAATTTAATGATTTTTCAAGCAGTTAAATGGGATTTTTTTCGCGAACTGGTTGGTCACCCTGATAGGGAAATTGGTGACTATTGCGGGGACAACTGTTTTGGATTTGGTGACTATTGCGGAAGTCGAGTGTATTGCGGGGCCTCTGTTGTCTCATGTCTGTTCTAGATTTCCTCAAAGTTAATTAATTTCGTTTGTATTGAGGAGAGTTAATTTCGTTAATTTTGAGGAGAGAGTCGAGTGTAATTAGATAATTTTTTCAGTTCGCTCTTCCCTGCAGTTTTATAATCATTGATGTTATAGTGTTTTGATGATTTCTGCTATATAAAAATGTCGAAGAGCAGGAGACGTTTAACGTTTGGAGAGCAATTCGATCTTATTGAAAAAGTAAAATCAGGTGTTCCAAGACATATTGTTGCTAAGGAATATGGTATTGCTGAAAGAACTGTATGCCATGTGATTGCTCGCGAATCTTATATAAAAACTAAGATTAACAGTGTTGGATATGCCTGGAAGAAAGCGAACGTAAAAGCTCGTAATTCGGATGTGGAAGATGCTTTGTTTGAATGGTTTAAGCAAAGGAGAGACAGAGGTGAACCAATTGGCGGCCCAATTATTAAAGAGAAAGCTCTCGAATTAAACCAGCAGCTGAACGGTCCTGAAACGTTTAAAGTAAGCTACTAAACAGATAAATAATATTTAATACGTAGCAGTAAGACCTTTACTTTATTTTAGCTGTTAATATTTAGCATACCCAGAATTAGAATAGGTTCAGGGTGTCTATAGTGAACCGGGAAACCGGGAAAACCTCGAGAATTTTATTTGACCGGGAAAAATCCGGGAATTTCATTTAGAACCGGGAAATATTGTATTTTTTTTGAAACGATTTTCAATGAAACTATATAAACTTCTTAAGGGTGTTGGATCCACGTTCTAATTTAAAAAATCGATTTTTAATTCAAATATTTTTTAAGTACACTCGCAATCGAGAGCACTTCTCACGCTTGAGTGATTCTACGTCCCCCCCGAGCGTCTCTCGACAGCCATCACTAAGTGCCGGCGCTCGCGAAGACAATGCCGTGGTGACGTCAGAGTGCTCGCTCGAGCTATTTTAATCCCATCCAATCGAAGTCACTCGACCCCCGAGCGGTGCTCTCGATCGATTTATGCAAAAAATATCGAAATTAAATATTTTTTCGCTCTGTATGCAGTCTTATATTTGAAAAAAGATTAGTGCTATAGAGCGAAAACATATTTATCTATAATTTTCGTTGAGTAAAATGGAGAATGGAATTTTGAGCTTAATACTTGGGTCCAACACCCGTAATCGATGATGTGCTCAATAAATTGCAACTTACACAATCGTAAAGCATAGTCTTGTGGCAGTGTTTTTATACTTATTAAAATATGTATGACAAATTAATTAAACGAAGTGTCTAAACGTCCAGCTAGACGGACGAAAAACCAAATTATGGTTTTTCTTTATGCTGATATGATCCTGATCCTGTGTTTAGGCTTTTAAACATTTTTCAAATACATATAAGTTACGAATATTTTGTAGAGAAAATATGTAATTCCAAAAAATGTTATTTTTATAGGCAAGCTGTGGTTGGTTCGGAAGATTCAAGAAACGTTACGGTATTCGGAGTGTTCTATTAAAAAGAAAATCATTGTCCAACAACAATCCTGCACGTGCTGCAGAATTTTCGAAAAGTTTTCAGGAAAAAATTGTATCCGAGAATTTGAATTTAGACAATATTTACAGTGCAGTTGATTCAAGAATTTTATGGCGACTATTGTTGGAGGGCTCTCTAGAACCTGCGGCAAGACTACAAAACAGAACTCGTGTGACAGCTTTATTTTGTGCCAATGCCACTGGAAGTAATCGACTTCCATTGTTGGCAATTGGAAAGTCTATAATTCCCCGATGTCTCAACGATCTAATAACCGAAAACTCAAAGGATCTATGCTTACATTACTTGGAAAGTCTCGATGTGCTCTATACACACCAGACTAATGCTTGGATGGATGAATATATATTCATGCTATGGTAATGTATATTAAACACATAAGTAGTTAAAGTTTGAGTTATTTCCCATTCCGGATATCTCTCTAATCCGATTAGAGTTAACGCAAGATTCTTCGAAACATAAAAAATATATGCATTTGAAGAAATGTCTACGCAGTGGAACATCGATCAATCTAAGCCGTCGCTTCATCAGCGTCATGAGTACAGTGATAGAAAATTCAAGTTTCAACATTAAAGTAAAAATAGTAAACAATGTGCGAAAAATATTTTATGGGCATTTTTAAAATTAGAATTTTATAAACTGTAAGATCCATTCATTGGTTAATTGATATCTAACTTTGGCAACAACCCTATTCACTTGACTGTACGATCGTAATTATATTCAGACTTTCAGGTATCAACTTGAAAAAATAATAATTAAAATTGATTTTTTATAACAGATAAACATAAAGCAAATGTTAAGGAACACTTATCTACTGACTAAATTCCATTTTCTCTATTTATTGACAAACCAATTGCCTGAAAAAAATTAAAGCTCGTAAAGTTGGAATCGCATAACTAATAACAGCCTTAACAACAGTAATTTTTTGCAGGTACAAGGATGAGTTTATTCCGCGGGTTTTAGAACATCAAAGAACGACTGGAATAACGGGAAAAGTTGTTTTACTTCTCGAAAATACTTCATCTCACTCGAATTTGGATGAATTAAATGGGATAAACGAAAACTTTCAAGTCGTATTTTTTCCTCCCAACGTGAAGCAGTTGATTCAACCCATGGATCAAGAAGTAATCGAAGTGACAGTAAAATTATACAAAACAAGTTACTTCCGACGCCTATTACTTAGTGATAAATCCGAAGGAGTTACTAAGTTTATAAACGAATTCAACCTTCGGGATTTCTTAGGCATGATCAGTCACGAGTGGAACGAATTGGAAACATCTCTGCTTCAAAAAGCATGGAAACCGCTCTTGGGCGACTTATTTCCAGTCAACCAAGCTTCAGCTTCCGCCAAAATTCAGGATCTTCAATCCAACATCAATGCAGATTTGAGAGAACAGGAATCCTCAACTGATTTGTTACGTTTTCCTGATGAAATTTTCGATCAAGTTTGTGAACTGTCGTCGAAACTAGGTTATCCTGCAGAAAAAGCAAGAGATTTTCTCCTGAAATGGTTTGAAAATGATCAAACTGAAAATGAATTCACTTGGGAGATATCTCCAGAGGCTCTTGTTGTAAACAATAAGCCAGAATTCGTATCTTGCAAGTCTGAAATTTTAAATGAAATCGTCGAAAACGAAGATATTCTTAACAATCCTAACCCGATGGAAGTAACGTTGTTAAAAGAGCCTTTCGTAGAATTTGTATCTTGTGAGTCTAAAAATTTAAAGAAAATTGAAAAATGCCAAGCTGTCCTTGAAAATCCTGAACCGATGGAAGTAATGTCGTCAAAAGAAAATTTTCTAGAATTTGTATCTTGCGAGTCTAATAGTTCAGGGAAAATCGAAAGAAGTCAGGATGTCCTTGAAGACCCTGAACCGATGGAAATAACTTCGTCAGAGGAGGCTTTTGTCTGTATCGAGAATGTGAAGAAGTGGTTGAAATCACGTTCAGAATACTCGCTGAAATATATGGGTTACATTAAAGAATTAGAGAATCTGATAGCCGAAATTACGAGGCCTAAAATAACGGCGGCAGAAGCTTTTGACAGCATTATAAGGGTGAAGAATTGGCTAAAAACGCGCCCAGAATGTTTACCAAAACACATGGATTACTTTAAAGAATTAGAGGATGTGATAGTCGAAACTATGTAAATTAGTAATGTGTAGTTCCCAAAATTTGAATTATTTGTAATTTAAAAAAAACATTTATTTTCAACTAAATATTTAAATAATCAACCAAAAACGTATTTTTTCAACGGAGTAGTTGAATATTTAACAAATAGAATTAATTTTCACCTAAAATAAGTGCATTTTTTATCGAAAAAAATAATTTGAATAAGAAAACACACTAGTATTTTCATAATCCTAAACTATGTTCATATACGAAATTCGATGGATTCATATCTCAGCTTCGAGACTTGTCACGAAGGAAATTGAAGAGAAAAAAACGAAGAAACTTGAAAAGGTTCCTGAATCACCCTTGAAGCAGAAATTAATTGAACTTTATCAGAAGAAAGAAGAAAAGTCAAGGAAAAAGGAGGAAAAGAACGAAGTAGAGAAATAAAAAACACCTGTTTTGCGATAAAAGGTAGTAATTCTTCATTTTGGGTTCTTTTATTTCGAGATTTTAAGAGACTAGGAAATCAATACATAGGCTACATGCGCAATTATATTGTTTAAGGGATTTCAGCATAATTCGTGCAATTTTAAAAGAATTGATGCAATTTTAAGAGATTTTGTGGTATTTTGAGGAAATTAAGAGGTTTTTAGGAATTTAAAGAGATTTTTAAAGAATTTTAAGGGATTTTAAATGTGAAATTTTAAGGAATCTTAAGAGGTGTCTAGAAATTTAAAGAGATTCAAGGAATTGTAAACAATTTTGAAGGCTTTCGTGAAATTTTAAATGATTTCAAAAGGTTTCTAGGAGTTTAAACATATTTAACAAATTTTAAAGAATTCGAAAATTTTTATTGAAAATCATGACACGTTTGAATTTTTTGATATTTCTTACAATCACTTGAAATCTCTTAAAATCGCTTCGAATTCTTTAAAGCTGCTTATAATCTTTTGAAATCCTTTCAGAAATCGTAACGTCACACGGACAAAATGGTTGCTGTAAGTGGGTCGTTTCGTTTTACAGGATAACTAAAAATAATTAAGTTTAAATTTTGGTTTCAGAAATTAATGAAGTTATAACACAAAGTGTGAAGGAAGACAAAGAAGAAGAATTGGATATCGTAGAAAAAGAAATGCAGTCAGCATCAAGCATTTAGAACGAAAAATAGTTATTAATAATTATCTACGTATCAGTTATTTAATTTCATGCTTATTATTCGAATGAATTTATTAATTTTTATAATACTATTTTTTATTTATTTTTTTTAATTGATGGTATGTACTCAATCTTTTATAAAGATTGAGAGTGAAAAAGACAAAAGTATACTTCTGTTTCTTTCACTCTCATTATATGACGCAACGCAAAATGCAAACATGGGACGCCACCTTTATACAAATTGATAATATTTAATATTAAATACATTCGGAAAATAGTATTGATTTGTACATACGCAGTGATATATTTATTAGAAATAAATAAGAATTAAATACGTTTTCAAAGTGATTCTTTTATTTAGAATTACAATTTTGGGAACTTTAACTTGTCACGGTTGGGTAAGTAAAATACCTAAAGTAAATTATATGGTTTTTACAGTAATTTACTAGTTATTTTACGTCGAAAACACCAAATTAATATGGTTTGGGGGGTTTTCTGTGTAAAATACGTAATTTACATAAGTAGAAAACCATATATAATACGTAAAAAATTTCGAGCAACGCGTCACTTCTACATTTGCTAGAGTTAGGAATGGTCAGTTACGCGTAACTGAAGAATTTTTTACGTATAATACGTTATACGTAGAAAACCCCCCCACTCCATATCAGGGTTGGTCAGTTACGTGTAACTTGAGGATTTTTACGTATATTACTATGGTTTTTTACATTTGTAAATGACGTATTATACGTAGAAAAACCCCCACTTCATATGAATTTGGTGTTTTCGACGTAATATACATACAGTATTGTTCAACGATGCCTTCCTCTGTTTTGTAACGACCCAATCCTGATTTCCATAAGATTCTAATGAAAAACAGGGTTGGGTTGTTACAAAACAGAGGAAGGCATCGTTGAACATTACTGTACAGTATGATTCATGTATGCCTTTCTCCGTGGGCGTGTCAACCCAACTCTGGTTTCCATTTGAATCTTATGGAAACCAGGGTTGGGTTGACATGTTTGGGTGGAAGGCATACATGAATCTTACTGTACGTAAATTACGTAAAAAGAACCTCATGTAATTTACCTAAGGTATATTACGTTCACAATCCTGGCTAGCCGCTAGAGTAGTAGAGTGCTAGAGTAGTAGAGTGCTACTTGCTATCCTGGCTAGAGTAGTAGAGTGCTACTTCTCATCTATCTTTATAACATCCTTGGCCGTAGATAAAATTGGTAAAATACACGTGCACGTGCTGCCCTGGAAGTTTCTGCTATTCCACTGGTTCTCGGCTCTTGGTTCTTCTCTTCTCGTCGTGGTTGAGTCGTGATCGTGGTTCTCTTCAGTAATCAGTTCTTGTGCTGTGCTGCTAAGTTAAGAGTGCTGAGTGCTGGTTCATTAGCACTCGTGCAACTCGATCGTGTGTGAAAAGGTTCGAGTTAGTTTCACGGTCGACTCTCTAGAGAAAAACGGTGCTCGTGTGTATTTTCTACGGTGAAATAAACTAAAATTTTCTTTAGTGTGGAAGGACAGTCGAACAAAGACAAATTACGAATTCTCGAATCAGGATTAAAGTTCTGTGAGATATGGCTCTAGGTTCTCAGGTTGAGGCAGGCGATGAGAACGGGACTCTGAAAATACCCCTGGTTAATGGCAAAAAGGGCGACACGGAGGCCGGTGAGAAACTCAACTTTATTCGACTTTTATCCCTCCACTTTTTGTCTGCTCCAAAAAGGTTAAATTGATCTCATCATGAAATTGTCATTACATAATGTCATTACTATTGTGTTGACAACATTTTTGATCTCTAAAAACCTTTTTCCTGCGATGGTTTCATTCAAACAGAGATCGAGCCGGCCACCCGGTGTTATGTAACGTAAATTGCGCGAATGTGAGGGCACGCGAGCACGGAGGGTTTCCTTTATGTAGCTCAGACCCACGGGGTTCCGACTAGCAGAAGACAAAATCCAGCAGACGAATTCTTTCGACTTTATTCGAATGGGGAAACCGCTGTCGCTAGGAGAGACTTTGGATTTTCTATCTCATGTCCCCTCAGAAATTATCGCCTTACTAGACTCCAAAGTCCAACATTTTTCTAATTCTTTTTGATTAGAAGGTTGGCACTTTTATGCCCTGTTCAGAAAATTGCAGTGTGTTGCATCCGAATTGCATCACTTGCAGCCGTCCTTGCAGGGTGTATACTGTGCCGGATTTAAGGAAATCCAAGAGTTGTCCTTGATTTTAATTTTGATGCAGAAAGTGCATTTTATTTTTAGTTTCATTTCATTTTAGCTTTAGTACATAAATGAGACTGAATAAGACTACACAGTACTTATTGTATATTATTTTGGATTCGTGCATTGTATTAACTTATAAACTTTTCAAATAAATATTAAAAACCTTATATTACTTTTATTTTTTATGCATTATATTTCCAATTCAACTTGCCTTACTTTTTTCTTACTTAAAATTGAAATTCTTAAAAATTGTTTACAATTTAAGAAATAAGGGGTTACATGCAATAACCGGTTATAGAATTCTAGTGCTCCGTTTTGTTGGCTTTCTAAGAGCTTGTAAAAAATTTTTCGAATTTCAATTTTTACAATCTCATCAGTGAAGGTATTAGTTTTGTGTATTTGACCCTACTATATTTTTGTGAAATGTCTATATTGTGACCCTCTGAACCCTAAAAACATATTTGTAAGAATGTGTCCGTCTGAGTCTCTCTCTGCGTCTGTAGATTTATGGTTTGTTAGCACGTGTTAGCACGATATAACTTTCAAAAGAATTGACTACAGGGCGGCCACATGTTAGAGAAGTCTGGGAAAAAAAAATTTTTCAGGAAAATATGAGTAGTGTTTTTCAAAGATTTTAAGAGGTTTCTAAGAATTTAAAAGGATTACAAGAGATTTATATAATATTTAGAAGATTAAGTGGAATTTTAGAGGACTTCGTGAAATGTTAAGAGATTTTTAAGAATGTTCAAGTGAAAGGATGTAGACAGGCCAAAGCCATCCTGGGTGAATACCGCCCGCATCATCATAATCTGGCCTAGGAACGATGTAAGGATAACGCTGTAGATGCTCATTGGGCACAATCATTTGAATTACCATTAATAAAAATTGATGCTGGTACCCAGTACCGATTGTAGCAAATGTGGTAGGGACGAAGATACGTCCCTACATATGTATTTGGTCAGAATTCGGCTCTTGCTGGGCTCAGACAACAAACCCTCGGAGCAGCTATGCTGGAATCATGGTGCAGTCTCTTATCGGCAGAAAACGTTGGCGTAAAGCAGAAATTCATGAGAGTGAAAGAGACAAACAGATCTGCCCATCTCTGTCACTTTTATGAGTTTCTGCTTTATGCCGATGTTTTTTTCCGACATGGGACTGAACCTTCAGAGAAGATTAGGGCGCTACGGGTCGGTGAAGAGGACTGGAATGTGGGGCTAGCTAGCTAGGGTCCGCCAAGGAGGGACATGTGATACTAGCCCCAGATCTAGTACTTTTGTACCCGGCCCTTTCCATTTCAAAACAACCAGTTCACGCAGGTCATTTTTACATTTTCGTCAGTGAGAATGTATTAGATTTGTGTAAAATTTGACCCCTCCCTCCCCTTTGATAACACAATAACTTTCGAAAGAATAGACAGATTGGATTGGCCTTTGGTATACTCATTTAGAGTCCTAAAATGAAGGTCAACTTCGTTAGTAAATATTTTGAAGCGCGACGACCGAATCCCATGCGGACAGATTTTTTTATTTAATTTTATTCATGCCTATTGGATCACCTGGTAGAAACAATCATTATCTTAGTTTTTCTCAAAAAGTTTTATAGATAAACATACATATCATGTTTTGCTCCCTTACTCCTTTTGATTTTAGTTTCTGCTAATCGTAAAAAATCTACGTACATTTAGGTCATTCACTTTAGAGTTTTACTTTGGAATAATTTCTAATAAGGTGGACTTTGGCACAGACTTACTTTTTAGTTTACGAAATAATATATTAAAAGTAGTTAATGATATTCTCAGCGTCGATTTAAACATGTCCTATTTCTTTTTAGTTCACGATAAAATCAATTGTTGGTATTAAAATTAAATGAAAAATTTGTTAGTGTTTTAAATATTCGAATTATTTATTTCAAATTTATTTATTTATTTCTAACTTTTCCTTTAAACATTTCGTCATCAATAATAGTTAGTGAATTTTTGAAGCGATCGAATACAGCGATCGTTGTGAAGGGCTATTGATATCGACCTTTGTTTAACACCATTTAAACATTCGATTGCAGCGTCACGATAATAAAACCATTTGGGTCAGAGAATTAATCCGTGTTTGACAATTCAAATGAAATTCAGCACATTCGCGTATTTCTTTTTGTTTTTCACTGTATTATAACTTAACTTTTTTCCCATTTTTATATTGTATTAGAAATATTATATGCGCGGGAAACACTGCATGGTCAATTAAGGGCATGTGGTACTAGTAATGTTAATTATGTTCCGCAGTTACGGAATTCTTTTTAAATCCGGAAGATAAAAATGATAAAAGGGGGTTGAGAGGGGCGCCATTGGGGTGGAGGAAATCAGAATCAATGAAAAATGTTTAAGGGGAATTTAAAAGATTACTTCAAATTTTTAAGGACACTAGCAACTATGATCCGCGCCCTCTGCGTGCGATTAATTGCTGGTTTTTGCACTCCTAGAAATTTTATGACATTTAAAATTCTTTAAAGTCCCTTAAAATTTTCTGAAACAGCAATTCTTCAATGTTGAAAAAATTCAAATGTTATAAAAACAGTAGAATTAAGAAAACTAGTTAAAATGTCATGAAATTTGGTCAAAAGTTTCCTTAACTCTGCATCTGTATTATGAAAACTGAGTTTTCCGTTAATAACTTTGAAGTAGGTTTTTGGCCACTTTTGTTGGTCTCCCAGCTCTCTGTGGCATCTGTTTGGAAAGGCATCTCTAGACTTGTCGATTAGCCTCCCGCACTGAAGACCCCTTGAATTTACATATTTCTTTTTCTGAAACACGTGTATGTTCTCAACACTGACTGGCATTGGCGTCGACTTATTTCACAGGATTGTTGCAGGATCTGGAAAAACTGGAAAAGTCATGGAATCTTAAATTAGGACTTTTCTCTTTTCTGAAACCAAACCCTGTCATCACATAGGGTGGCCACATGTTAGGGAAGTCAGGGAAATGGGAGTAATTGTCAGGGAAAATACAAATTGACATTGTGCTATGTTATTTTTGTCGTATTACATATATATAGCTTTTATAATTTATTTAACAGACTTTTAGACATTTTCCGAGGATTTAAAAGGATTATAAAGAATTTCCAGGTATTTTTTGAGATTCCTCGGGTTTCTAATGATTTCAAGAGATTTTCTTCAATAATTTTAAAGGATTTTAAAAAGCTATACCTTTTGGATTTTTCGAATTACATGATAATCGCAAATGCTTGTTGCTCATTCTTGTATAAGCTGGTAGTTGAACTCTCAGTACCTTGTACAGTGAAAACAATGGCGAAAGACAAGGAAAAAGATAACAAAGGTTATCGTCTTTTCTTCGACATTCTATAAACATTAAGCATTATATTGTTTTTTGTTTGCACTTCACCGTGGCGTATCTTATAACTGTCAGCAGTGAAATATGACTCAAGTTTTCTATGGTCAGTAGTTGTAAATAGTGGAAAATTATAATGAGTTATTAAGAGTCTATTTGAAACTAACAATATTGAAAACGCGCTAATTAAGAAATTATAAAGTAATAAATTTAAACGCTGAAGATTTGAAGATGAGTCGACTTTTCTATTTTACGATAATTTAAGTTTCTTATGTAGTTCAAAAATAAGGTTCGATCTGCTAGCACCTCCACAGCCGAATTTCAATATTTGTTTTATATCATAATTTCGGGCTGTTTTTTGACTTATTTTGGGCGGCAATTTCGATTTATGGACTAGTCGGTAACAGACTGTAAGTGTTCACGCGCCTTGACGCGGATCTTTATAGATCCGGCAGGGAGTTCCCTTTCCAATGGTCGTCGGGGATTGGCTCTTACGAAAAAGTGGGGGGTCTTTCGGATGTCGCCGAAGTGGGAGCAATAATTTGTCCCTATTGACCCTATTAGCGAGCGCGGACGATGAAGAGAGATCTCATCAATCTCCTTCTGTATCTTCTTCTATCTTTCTGTCTATCTCTTCCAAAAAAAAATGAAAATAAATTTCTTAAACTATTTTGGAGGATGTTGAGTCGAAGTTCTAATCTCAAAATTCTATATTTCTCAATTTTATCTTACAAATATTATAATTATATATTTTTTCGTCTTATTATGCGTAATTCTATATATTTGAAAAATTTATTGAGCATTGCTAAAAAACAAAAAAGTAGATTAGAACATGAACCCAATACCTTTAATTCTAAAAATCGAATTTAGGAAAATGATAATTTAAATACTTCTGATCCCCAAGCTTATCTACTCGCTTTCTCTCGATAAGCTGCACAGGAAAATGTTTCCTAATCTGTGAATCCATGAGAAGTTACTTCGTCTTCTGGGGGAAATTTAGAAATATTTTTGAAATCTGTTAAAATATTTTGAAATTTAAAAAAAAATCTTTTAAAGTTTTTTAAAATTTCCAATTTTATCAAATTCTTGATAAATTATTTGGAATTTTGAAAAATAAAATTTTTTTAAATCTTTTGAGATATACTGCAAGAGATACCCAGTTATAATAGTTATTGAGTAAAATGAGGAAATTTAATTTCGAAGTTAGAACTTGAACCTTAAATATAATTTTTTGATATTTAACTGTCATTTTGAGCAATAACTTAAAATTGTATTGCTCGATAGACTCGAATGTATTGGTGACAGATTATTTTTTGTTACTAATCTTACGAAACTCGTGAGATAAGATTCGATATGATTTTTAATGGTCTCTCGAGTCTTGACATAGTGTCATTGGATTTAAAAATTTTAATTTTAATTCTTTGATTTTTCGAACTACGCTGCATAGATTTTTCCAGAAATATTTAAAATCTTCTGAAATATATTAATTCACTTGTCATTTGAAATCTTTTGCAGTCATTGAATTCTTCTAAAATATTTGAAGACACTTGAAACCTTCAAATTATTGCAAATTGAGATATTGAACCAGACTGATTTGAAATAGAATAGAGCGGCCTTATTTTATGTCTGGGTGGAGATTGCTTTTCATACTGGCAGCGGCGACCAATGAAAATCGAGATATCCTCTCCATCGAGCCCAAAGCCAATCAGATCAACAATTTTGAGCTTCTTTGGACATTAATTGGAACTATTTGAAAGAATAAAATTTTAGGTTTCGAAGTTAGGGAAATTGCTATAAATTTTTATGTACTTGGGATGATTTGGGGGTGATCCTAGTGTGGTAGGGGGTTGAAACTGTTTTGTGTGTCTTTTGACATCGAATGAAACCATTTAGCGGAATCAGATTTTAGAACTCGTCCTTTTTACAAAAAAATAACTTTTCGTTGATGTGGCTTCATCGATATATTGATAACATCACTTTTTAAAGATAGGATATGTGTATAAAATACCTAGAAGAGCGATCGATAGAAATAGTCCGGCATTTGAGTTCGTACTATTTACATTATGCGTTTATTTATAAGCATTGGTGACTGCAAGTGCAACGTCGGAAAGGCACGTTTGTTGCCCCGACGTATTTGCGTAAATCTACCGGGTGTCAGTCGAATAGCCGCATCGTTAAATAACAGGGTTAAAGATCCGACGGGAACTGGTTTAATTTCAGATTCTTGTAACCCTTTTGAAAATTTCAATGTCACTAACGAAAGTAACTGGCCAAACAAAATTTTATCCTTAAACTCTTCTGAATATTTTTGAAATCCCTTCAACTTCTTTAAAATTATTAAAAATCTTTCGAAATTTCTTGAAATTTGCTAAAATTGATTGAAATCTTTTAAAATCCTTTAAATTTTCTTAATAAATCGAAAATTCAAATTTTGACCCAAATTACAAGATAGGAAAAAAGTAAAGGTACAGGGTGTCCCACGAAAAAATACACACATCCAAAGAATTTTTCAGGACACCATACTAGATATATTCCCCTTGAAATATATGTATATTATATTGAATTTCGATTGAAAAATCTTTTAATTTTCAGATGCAAAGCAAAATGGAGAGGCAGGAGGCAATGCAAGCGGTTCAGTTGAAAATGTACTTGAAAAGGGTGAAGTTGAGGCGACCAAAGAGGGAGAAAAAGAGAAAGACAAAGACAAGGCTAAAGTCAAGTCTGAGAAAGACGGAGAGTCCGAAAAAGATTGTTCAACTAATGAACAAGAGGTAGTTTTTATCCAAGATATGGGCTTCACCGTTAAAATTTTGAGCCCTGGAGCAGAACCTTTCGATATTCAGGTTTCAAGCATGGAGTTGGTGCAGGTAAATCTGCGCATTATATTTATAGTTATCACGATGAATACTTGAGTGAAAACCCGGAAATGATCGGGAGAAACTCGGGAAATAGTGGGAATTAACTTCTGGGGTGCGATTCTGTAATTTCACTTTCATTTTCACCTCACTTCAGGTCTTGTCAAAATTCACGGCGAATTTCAATTTTTTTTTTTTCATTTTTGCATTTGTAAATTCACGACGTGAACTGAGGTGAAAGTGAAAGTGAAATTACAGAATTGCACCCCTGATCACAGTGAAAATATCAACAAAAAAGTGTTTCCAAACTTCCCAAAACCCAAAATTTTTATCCACTTATACTAACAGAAATTTACCTGGCGTTGCCCGGAATTTTAAGAGATTTCATAGAATTTAAAGTAATGTTAAAGAGACTGAAGGATTGTAGATTAAATTAGAAATTTTGACACAACTAACTTTGTTCTTTAGGAAATTCATCAACTTCTTATGGATCGCGAAGATACATGCCATCGGACGTGTTTCTCACTACAACTTGACGGTAACACATTGGACAATTTTGCCGAACTGAAAAACATCGAAGGTCTGAAAGAAGGCTCGGTGATAAAGGTTGTTGAAGAACCTTACACAATGCGAGAGGCTCGGATTCATGTTCGACATGTTCGAGATTTGTTGAAATCTGTGGATCCCGCAGATGCTTACAACGGCGTCGAGTGCAGCAGTCTCTCGTTCTTGAACATCGTCACCAATGGCGACATCCTAGAGAAGAAAAAATCTAGAGCCGATTCAGTTGACTGTACACCACCTGATTACATCATACCCGGTTGCAAAGATAGACCATTACTTCCACTGCAACCTCAAGCTAAGGAACAGAAATGTCCACCCTGCTTAAAGGTACAAATAGCTTACTTTTGTCGTATTGCATTTGTAGATTTTATAGTTTATTTAACAGATTTTAGAAACTTTTCAAGGATTTCGAAGGATTATAAAGAATTTCCAGGCATTCTTTGAGATTCCTTGTGTTTCTAGTGATTTCAAAAGATTTTCAATAATTTTAAAAGATTTCCAAGGTTGTCGTAAATGTGAGAGATTTTTTTTTATGAATTTTAAGTGTTGTGAAGTGATTTTTTACAAAAGATTTAAAGTGATATTATACGAAAGTTTTGAAAAATTTCAATTTTGTGGCCACCCTGGATTTGTTAAGTAAAATATATAAATAAAATCTTCCGGTTAAAGTAAAAATTCAACGCCCTTAATTGTCTTTTATTTTTCAAACACAGCAATGGATAAAATTTTTGTTTCAGGTTTTAACGACATCAGGATGGAATCCACCGCCGGGGCCCAGAAAGCTCCACGGTGATTTGATGTATTTGCACGTGATCACGTTGGAGGAGAAGCAGTATTATTTAACAGCCTGCGCTCGGGGATTTTTTGTAAATCAATCTTCAAAAGAAACCTTCAATCCGAAACCGGCGACCCCAAGTCATCTATGCCACAGTCTTATAGAACTGCTTAATCAGCTCAGTCCGGCATTTAAAAGAGGATTCGCTGCTATGCAGAGACGCAGAACGCAAAGACACCCATTCGAAAGAGTTGCAACACCATATCAACTCTACGCGTGGAGCGCGCCCCAAATTGAACACACGATTGATGCGATCCGCGCAGAGGACAGTATGTTTTGCCAAAAATTTTATTTGTTACTACTTTAGTATAATTTACAAATTAGTAAAGTAATTTTAAATTTCAAAAAGTCAGGGGAAAGTCAGGGAAATATCAGGGAAATGAAAAAAATGAATCTTGTGGCCACCCTGCATTATTTTTTAGTCCCTAGGGAGTAAAAACTGCAACTTTGACCCCGTTTCATAGGTGTGAAAAACGCTTGAAATCATGCATGTGTTACATAAAATTTATTTAGCTTCTTCTTTATCGTTCTACTTCACATTTCAATAAACAACTTTTTTTATAGCTTTTTCTTCCAAACTGGGTTATGAAGAACATATTCCTGGTCAAACTCGTGAATGGAACGAGGAACTACAAACTACAAGGGAACTTCCACGCAAAAATCTTCCAGAACGATTACTGAGGGAAAGGGCGATATTTAAGGCAAGCATTGATTAAAAATAGTAAATCAAAATCAGTTATTCAAAATGAATATATACGATAGTGGTTTAAGTTTTATGAAGTCATTATTCCGCTAAAAACTTTTAGTGTTTTCTATAATACTAATGAGCTGACTACTTCATTCTTGATTAAAGTTTTAGCTGATTCTTAAAAAACGAAACTTTTGTTTACATTAATGCTAAAATATTTTATGATTTACAATTCATCTCCTATATAAATTAATATAGTGACTTGCATCAGTTGAAACAAATTTTAAATTCGACATATGCAATAACGTGTAATTGAAAATAACAACATGCAAAGCGTCTGTCGATATAATAATCTTTACCGTAGCCGACTGTGTTCAGGTTCATAGTGATTTTGTGGCTGCAGCGACTCGGGGTGCAGTTGCAGTTATTGATGGCAATGTTATGGCTATCAATCCTGGCGAGGAACCTAAAATGCAAATGTTTATTTGGAATAATATATTTTTCTCACTTGGATTCGATGTACGAGATCACTACAAAGAACTTGGCGGTGATGCTGCCGCTTTCGTAGCGCCTCGAAACGATCTGCAAGGTGTTCGGGTTTACGCTGTTGTAGATCTTCCTGGCCTTTATACATTGGGAACAGTCGTCATTGACTACAGGTGAATTAAAAAAAAATCAATTTTCATTTTTTGTATTTTCTACGAAAAAATATTATTTTAAATAAAAATTAGTTGATTTTTAAATCAAAACGGCAATAGTTGCATGATCATCAACAAAGAGTTTTCCTTGAAAGTTTATAGTTTCTGTCAACTGATGTTTGTCGTAAGTCTAACTCATTTTTTGTTTTATTTATTTTTACAGAGGATATCGAGTTACTGCTCAATCTATCATTCCTGGAATTTTGGAGCGTGAACAAGAACAATCGGTGGTATATGGCTCCATAGATTTTGGAAAGACTATTCTTACGCATCCTAAATATCTCGAATTGGTGAGTAAGATATAATATCTATGTTTTTATCGATTTTTGTACACCTCCGATATATCGATATTGAAAATATCGATATTTTCGATCCGATATTGCAGTATTAATCGAAAGCTAGTTTTTCAAGAAAGTAATTTTCCCTGCTTCAAATGTTTCAACATAAAAAAAGTTGAAGTTTAAAATTTGAAATTTTCTCTCAAATGCAGCTTAATAAAGCCGGCCAACAGCTCAAAATTTTACCTCATAAAGTGATAAACGACGCAGGAGAGGAAATAGAGCTTTGCAGCAGCGTCGAGTGCAAAGGAATAATTGGAAACGATTCACGACACTACGTTTTAGATCTTTTGAGAACATTTCCACCTGACGTAAATTTCCTAAAACGTAAGCAGTATAATAACTTAATTTTTTTTTTAATATGGAACTGCCGATAAAATTTAACTGTGTATATTATTTATTTTCACAGTCGAAGGTGTTGAACTGAGTAAAGAGGCGCGTGCTTTGGGATTTCCTGTTGAGCACAAGCATAGACTGGCGTGCCTTCGTCAAGAACTAATCGATTCATTTGTAGAAGCGAGATATGTTCAGTTTATCAAACACGCAGCTGTTCATCTTCAACAATTGACGTCAGTGAGAAGGTCGCAAAAAGAGAAAGAAGTTTGCCCAAAGGTAGATTGAGGTGTTCATTTTGAAAATGAAAGTATTCAAAATATTTTAAAGTAGTATATTCAGGGTAAAAAATTATATCTTGTGGCCACCCTGATATTAAATATGAGTCTTAGGGTTGCAACTGCTATAATCCTCCCCCCAGGAGAGGCTAATGCGGATTTTCAAGGATTGACCTATTGACAAATTTGTTTTCACTTTCTAATGTCGATTTATTGGTTCTCAAAAATTTCTGATTTTGAGTTTTAAAAAATTATTCCTTCTTTGAGGAAGCTTTATTGTACGCCCGTGAAAGAATTTTTAAATATTTTACATCTTATTCTGCAGGACGAGAAGAAAGAGGAAACAAGCGTCTCAAACGTTGACAGTAATAAAGAAGACTCTACACAGTCTACGATAGAGGCTGATGAGGCCAAGAAAATTGTGGAGAGCATCACGGATTCAATTACAGGTGGTGAAAAACAAGAACGTAAGTATATTCACTGTTGTTCGCTAACTTTAACTTCATTCATGATTAGCTGGAGCTAATCGCAGATTTTCTACAAAGGGCCCTAATCACATTGTTCGAAAATAACTGCCCTATTTGTGCGGCGGGCACTGCACGAGGGGCTCAATGGTGGAACAAGCACCTGGAGGCCCTTCGGACAGGGGCTAGGAGGCTGTACAATAGGGCTTTTAAGACTAAGCTGATTTCTGACTGGGACCGATATAGAGAGGCCCGGAAGGAATATAAAAATATGATCAACCATTATAAGCGGGAGGGTTGTAGGGAGTTCTGTGAGGAAACGAACAACATCACCAGGACGGTCCTCCTACATAGGATCCTTGCAAAAAATTTCAGAAGCTCGCCTAGGGCCAATCAGGCTTAAAACGGACGAGTTTGCGGAGAATGAACAGGAATGTCTGAAATGTCTGTTGAAGGTTCACTTCCCGGGCGTTCGGATAATTCCAACGGACCAGGAGGACGTGTACCAAGTAGACTCTGCAAACAGAGCAGACTGGAAATTCGCGTCCGACATAATATCTGTTAAGAAGGTTGAATGAGCTGTAGGGACCTTTCAAACTTACAAATCACCGGGGGCGGATGGAGTATAGCCAGCCCTCCTACAAAAGGACTGCCCCTGACGAAAGTCTTCAAGGCTAGTATAGCACTGAGACACGTTCCGATGGCATGGAGGGGCAGTAGAGTGGTCTTCCTACCTAAACCGGGTAAGGAGGGCTACACGGCTGCCAAGGA
The DNA here is from genome assembly GCA_904066015.1 of Synergus gifuensis. Taxonomy (NCBI): domain Eukaryota; kingdom Metazoa; phylum Arthropoda; class Insecta; order Hymenoptera; family Cynipidae; genus Synergus; species Synergus gifuensis. The sequence continues at coordinate 104,224 of CAJFCO010000064.1, forward strand.
TTTTAAACCAGTCAGCTTGACATCCTTTATACTGAAGGCATTGGAAAAGTTTGTCGAAAGATAAATCCGGGATAGGGTGTTACCAGACAGACCGCTACATAGTGACCAACATGCCTTCCAGGCAGGCTGCTCTGTTGATACGGCTGTTGGAAGAATGAGCGGCGATTAGAGGAAGGCGGGTATGTGGTAAGCACCTTCTTGGATATAAAAGGGGCTTTCAGTAATAATCTCCCAGAAGTCATATGCAGGGAGGCCCGAAAATGCTGCGTGTCGGAACAGCTCGTAGACTGGATCCAAAGCATGCTGCAATATCGACGGAATGGGGAAGAAGTAGGGTCGGAGGAATAGCATCCAGGGGTTGCCCACAGGGGGGGGGTCTTATCGCCCGTCATGTAGTGCTTGTGGGCTAGATTTTTGGGGTTAGAATTTGTACTAAATACCCATAAAGATTCATATAGATTGAGTCATTGAAATATTATTTGTCAGTTGAAGAGAGCACTAAGGAAATAGTACGTAGAGCTGCAGCGGCAGTCGGCAGCTTGCGCGAAGCAGAATTCGATGTCAGATTCAATCCAGACGTTTATTCGCCCGGTGTACGTCACCCAGATCCGAACGGACCGGCTCTGAAGAAACAAAGGCAACTCATAAGAGATGCTGCGGATTTTTTACTAACTGTGCAACTTCCTACTTTTGTAAGTGATTTTGAATTTTAGTATATGTTGGATATATTTTTCTTTTTGATTTTGCTAATATTTTGCTAATATTTCGAAATTTATTAAATTTTATAAATCTTACAGATTCGAGAATGTCTAGACCACACCGCCGCAGCAATGGATGGTACTACATTGGTCGAAGCCCTACATGGAAGAGGAATAAACGTTCGTTACTTAGGAAAATTGGCAGCTATGCTTGCGGCTGTTCCACAGTTACAATACTTGAATCGTATTGCTGTCTCGGAGTTAATCCTGCGTTCAGCGAAACATATTTTCACTTCCTACATGCAGGTATTGGACTTTTGAATCTTATTGTTAGTTTAAGTTTTTTTTTCCAATTTTTTCAATTTTTCCAATTTCCAACAAAAATCGTCTTTTCACCTTTTTTAATGACGGTTGGTACTGTGATGACTGAATCAGGTTTAACAGTCTAATCTATTTTTTTTTTTATTGAAAAGTAAACTATTCGGTTGAACATTTAACTTTATTGTTAAAAATGAAACTGTTTTGACATTGTTTCAAATTAAAGTCAATATAGCTTCTACATATATTTATTTAATTAAATTTTTTTCATGAGATAACCACCCTATTTACTTCCCTATTTTAAGAGCATTTTTGTGACGTTAAGCCTGTGTAGCTTTAAAATTTTTGAATAAAATAATAAAAACTTTGAATAAAATAATGTTTTCAGGGGACTGAATTGATGAGTTTGTCTGCAGCAATAAGCCACTTTTTGAACTGCTTTTTATCTTCAGCACAGCCCATTCATCCTCAACAGAATTTAGAAGAGGTAAGAGTTTTATTTATTATTATAACATATATTTTTTTAGTAATATAAATTATATTATTATATCCCAATATTCTCTAAATTTAATCCTCTTTTAACTAATATAATCAACTTATCAGCTTCAGAGCAAAACAGCGAAGCGTCGAAATAAACGGAAGGGAAGAAATAATGGATATCAACAGGCAGAAGTGGAATGGGCATCTCTAACTCCTAAAACTCTCTGGCAGCAAATTAAAGCTGATCTTAAGAGCTATTACGACTGGGAGACTCCATCACCAGAGTCTCTGGATGCAACCATTGAATACTTCCATCTTCAAAAAATTTCTCTGCTCCGAGGTTTTTGTATCAAGACTGGCATTCAAATCCTATTACGCGAATACAATTTTGAAAACAAGAATAGAGCTTCATTCTTCGAGGAGGATATTTTGAACATATTTCCAGTGGTTAAACATATCAATCCTAGGGTAAGGAAATTTTTTTTTGTAAAATAAGGCTGTCACCACTTATTTTTTCACCTATTTTGAATTTGTTTATCAATTTTACCTAGTTTAGAAATTTTTCACCTTTTTTGCAATTTACAAGTTCAATCATAGGGTAAATTATTGATATTGGAATTATACGATATTTCCGGGTCATTTCCGGCTTGTAAAAACTTCTCCGGGTAATTAAAATAATAGGTACTGTGATGACTAATAAGGAGTTACCGTTTTATTTTTTAAAAATGATATATTTAATGGAACATATTTTTTTCAGGCTAGTGATGCATATAATTTTTACACAACTGGCCAGAGCAAAATTCAGCAGGGATATTTGAAGGATGGTTATGAATTAATCAGTGAAGCTCTTAATCTATTAAACAACGTATATGGAGCAATGCATCCAGAAATTGCTCAATGTCTTAGAATGCTCGCTCGATTAAACTACATTATGGGAGATCATGGTGAGGCCCTCGCTACTCAACAAAAAGCGGTTCTCATGTCGGAGAGGGTCAACGGCATTGATCATCCTTACACCATTACCGAATATGTAAGTTTTCAAGAACAGTGATATTTAACTGTTCATGTAATTTAAAAAAGAGTGATCGTTATCAAATAAAGTAACGTTAAAGTTTACATCATCTTTTTTTTTGCAGATACACCTGGCTTTGTATTCATTTGCCAACGGTCATGTTTCCGCATCTTTAAGATTATTATACCGAGCGAGGTATCTCGCACTCCTGGTTTGTGGCGAAGATCATCCAGAAGTTGCTCTGCTTGACGTAAGTCATGTTCAATTATTAGCATTCAAATATTTAGTTTAAAATCCATCAGTATTTTCAGTATTTTTAAAGAATAGGTGACGACCTGTGATGATTGAAAATATTAAAAACTTTTCTTTTTGTTCCTTTAGAGTAACATCTCCTTGATTCTCCACGCAGTTGGAGAGTATGAGCTGTCCTTACGATTTTTGGAACACGCCTTGGCTCTAAATCTGCGCTACCATGGACCTCGTTCTTTAAAAGTCGCCGTGTCTTACCATCTTGTAGCACGCACTCAATCTTGTATGGGCGACTTTCGGGCAGCCCTAAATAATGAGAAGGAAACTTACGCAATATACAAACAGCAGCTCGGTGAGGAACACGAGAAAACAAAGGAAAGCAGCGACTGTTTACGGCACCTGACGCAACAAGCGGTTGTTCTACAAAAAAAGATGAATGAAATTTACACCGGTAAATCAGGCGTAAGTCTTCCACCAATTCAAATACAACCACCAAGCATGGGATCAGTGCTGGATATGCTCAACGTCATTAATGGCATTCTCTTCGTGCAAATAAGTCAACAAGACATCGAGAATTACAAGGCTGAGATTGAGAAACGACAGAAGGAGCAAACACCAGATTTAGCAGCAAAAGCCATCGAAAATGAGGAGAAAAAGGATGGGAAGGAAAGCACGAAAGTAGAAAAAATTGAGAAAATTGAGGATGTCATTATCGAGTCAAAGAGTTTGGAAGAAACTAAACCCTCATTAGAAGCGACAGTCGCTGGGGAAAGCTGAGCTTTCAATGAGTATGAACAGAAAGCCAAACGTTTACGTAACGTCCTAGTCTTTGTAATAACGTTCGCGACGCTCCCAGAAAAAAAGAAAAGGAAATTGAGCTCTCCCTTTATAATAGCACAATCACCAAGTGTTTACTAGTATGTACTACGTTGTTAAGAGTTCGCGGACGTTGCGACAACGCATCGCGAGCAATATTTCGCGTAATCGTTTTAGAAAAGCGCTCCGATTTAAAAATCCTAGTCTTAAGTCCGTTTTGTTACACACGAGCAAACAAAGAAAGTTCGAATGATTCGAAGTGCTGAATATTGTTAAAATTAATAAACATGACTGTCAATTTTGTTTTATTTTGCGATAAAAGATAGAAGAAAAATAAAGCGATACTCGTTTTCGAGTATAGACATGTTCCCAACCAAAGTGCAGCTTGAAACTAAAACTAAATGTTGTAAAACAGGTACGAACAATAAGTGAAAGGTGGCAACGCAACAGGAGTCCAGGGATACTTTCGTATTTTTACAGAGGGGCCTAAAAACGAGTTCAAAAAGTAGCTGAACCATTTGAAAAAAAAAGAAAACATTCTCTGAAGAGAATGTAAAAAATAATAAGATAATAATAATAATAATAATAATAATAATAATAATAATAAGGGTTTTGGATCCATGTTATAATCTCAGAATTGCAATACTTCATTTTACTTAAATGCCTGTGGTATACTTCATATAAAAAATAATAGTGGACAGTCGTTGGTGTTCACGTTCTTTGATTGATTGAGCACTATTATTTTTTCACTCTATAGATACATTTTTATTTCAAAATAATACACTCTCTGATGAGAATGTAAAAAGAGTATATTTACAAATCCAAAAGATATTTATTTCTAATATCTGTTGAGGAATATGATGAAATTGAATTCTGAGATTAAAACTTAGTTTCAACACTCTTAAACCATTGAGCGGAATTTTGATTTTGGTATAGGCCATTACCGAATGTACTTATACTTATGAGTGACTTTGATATCCGTTGAAAATTTTGTTTTTTTATTACAAAATTTTGCCGCTTTTTTGTCAAATTTTGGGTCAATATTCACGCATTTCAATTAAGAATTGTCTAAATAAAAATTTTCTTAAAATATAAATGTGTTCACTTTTTTACACCCACGTCTAATTTATTTCTAAGTGTAGCTTTTTTTTGACAGCAAACTTTTGGCTTTTTCATAGAGAGTAGTGAAATTTTGGAAGAATTCGAGGTGAATTCTAAACAGTTCAAATGTACACGTGAATTCAAAAGATTATTTGCATGCTGTATAAAAGACATTTTAGATCAAACGATATAAATAATAAGTTTTAAATTAAAGTTTATTTTTATAATTTTTATCAATTCAACCCTGGTTTCCATAAGATTCTAATGAAAACCAGGGTTGGGTTGACTTGTTTTCAAGGGAAGGCATTAATGCAGGGCACTCTATGTAAATTACTGTAAAAAACCATGTAATTTACCTGAGGTATTTTACTTACCGTACCGTGATGCTTTCCTTTGTAAACATGTTAACCCAACCCTGGTTTTCATTAGTCTTATCGAAACCAGGGCCGGGTTATCATGTTTTCGGGGAAAGGCATACATTGTTACGTAAATTACCTAAAGTATATTACGTTCGTAACCCTGGCCAAAGACTTATGACAGCAAAGTGAAACCTGCAATACTCTTTGGAGTTTGTTAAAAAAATCAGGCCAAATCAAATCAAGCTAGTCATCTTTAATGAACAGTTTTACCGTTTTGCATATTCAATTTATATTTTTCTTTAAAATATAAAAAACAATAAAGTAAATATGGGTGCTGTGCGTATAATAAATGATGATGGTCATTTTCACGGGGAAATGAGTAGCGCTGGGACAAAATTGGTCGTTGTAGATTTTACTGCCACTTGGTAAGCTTTATACTTAAAATGTACAGGTTATTTAGGTTAAATTAGACTTATTTGGCTTTTAAACTTTCCCAGCGGGCACAAAATTTAAAGACGTTTTTGAGACGTAAAATTTAAAAAACGTTTTTAGAATGTCCAAAAAAATGTCCTAAGTCAAGCTAAAAAACGTCCAATGTTCCAAAAATACGTCCTGAATACTTCTTCGGAACATTTTATGTTTTTTTGGACGTTATTTGACCTGATTTGGGACGTCCTAAAAACTTCTTGGGACATTCGTACCCACTGGTTTCCAGAATTAGTCAAAAATACTTTTTAAAACTTAAAATAAGCTTTCTCACCTTTTTCGCTTTCATAATCTATTTCCATTTTTCAAATTTTCAGAGCTTTCTATTTTTCAGCCCAATTTAATTACCTGCCTGATTTCATTTCAAATCATGAACAAATCCATTGAAATTTGTTCGGCTATTGACATAAATAATAATTGTGCCCGTATTCTGTTGATAAAGTGAAAAATGATTTGTTCATCTATTTATTTTTATGGTAGTTCTAATTGTCAGGCTTCAAATGAAATTAAAAGTTTATTCAGTAAAAAAATACTATTGGATACAAGGTCTTCGGTCTTACAATTTACTTGCACCTTTTCCCTTATATGTTGAAGGTGTTTGCATTCCCTTCTTGCAATTATCAAATTGCCTACCTCATTCCGGATGTCCCTAATAAATTTATTACTCTCTATTACCTCTAGGTACCCACCTCATTTAGAAACTCAACAATTACGGTTTTCCTGGACCTGCTACAAATAATTATTTGACAATAGCTCGGCCCCGATAAATTCTAATTATTTAACCCTTCCCCGGAAAAACCCAACCGACTCCTCCCTATTGTCTAGTGTCTAGACTCTGAATTTATTACTTCTCTAAATGACTATCGTCACTAAATCCTAAAAATATTGCTACACAATTATGATTGAAATATGCAAATATTTTATAATTTCTATATAGAAATATAAAAAAAAACAGATTTACATTAGAATTCGCCTTTTAATTAGTGTAAAGATAATAATATTCCCCTTTTTGTTCGTTTTTTTTTTCCTTCAATATAGCTTGAATTAATAGAATCGAATAAGTGACCAAATTCGGTGAGCGTGGTCTAAGTATAGTATAAATAAAAATAATATTAAATATTAATCAATAACTTGGCCATTTTTTTTCAATGACTTTTTGCAATGGGTTTTTTTGTTTTTCAGGTGTGGACCATGTCAGCGAATCGCTCCCGTATTTGAACAACTTTCAACAAAATATCCCAACGCAGTATTTTTGAAGGTGGATGTAGATAAGTGCGCCGAAACTGCAGCAGGGCAAGGAGTATCTGCCATGCCCACTTTCATTTTCTACCGCAATCGAACGAAACTGGGAACGTGCCAAGGAGCAGACCCAAGTGGATTGGAGTCTAAAATCCAGCAATTCTACGGAAGCGGTGAAGGCGACGAATCAGAAGGACCCATTGCTGGACATGTAGGTCCTAGTGATAATGTCTATACTCACGTGATTGGGATGTTCATTCTTGTCGCTGTTCTATACTTTTGGAACACGTTTCAAAAGTGAGACACTCGATAAATTTGAATAGGATGGTGTTTCTTACTGCGAAATATTTAATTAGCTTGGATTTTTTAAGATTAATTTATCCTGAATCCGGGGTGTCTACTCACTTCAAGTTTATTTGAAAAATACTTAAATACTTGCTTAAATTAATTTAAGCTTATATTTCTTTTTAGTTTAATATTTTATTCAGAATATAAAACGGATGCAGTTTAAACGTTTTCTACGTTGAAAATAGTATAATTTAGAAATCTTTACCAGCAATTACATATTAAGAAATACAGAAGTCGATAAATAAATCTGTTGAAAATAAACAGTAGAATTCAAAACTCAAATTTTCCTACATTGTAAACCTTTCCATTTTAGATAAGAAAATTATATACTTAAGAATTTCAAGAGGTTTTTATGAATCATAAAAAATTTCTACAAATTTTTAGAAATTGAGGTATTTCAAGCTAAAAGTTTATTTTAATTGATTTTAAGGGATTTCAAAGCGTTTTTTTTATTTTTAAAATTTATGAAAATCTTAAGACATTATTTTAATATATTTTAAGGGACTTTATGGAATTTTAGGAGATTTTGGAAAAGTTTTACGGATTTGAAAATTTTTCTAGCAATTTTAATAATTTTTATGAAATTATAAGATAATTATTATCATAATTCATTTTTTATTGGATTAATCAATGTTATTTGCAATTTTATTTGCGTATTTCAAAGGTTTTTGAAAAATCTATATTAGAAATAGTAAAAAAAATTATACTTGGAAAAATTTCAAGGACCTTGGAAAATACGTAGAATTATCAGGGAATTTTTATTCACATTTTGAGTAGACACCCTGTAAAATGTCTGTCCACACTCTTTATTTTCAGAATCAATAACTTTAGGTAATAATAATAAATAATATTATAAGTTTGCTTTATTAACAATTTTTCTTACGAGATTTTTACCAATTAAATATTTTTAAGACAATTTACATTCCGATTAATTTTAACAGTGAATTTGTACATTTATATACCACCTCTATTGTTAAAAGAATTAAGAATCAAAGACGAGTGTAATTTTATACTCAAAATTATAAAAAAAAAAATAAATAAAAGACCCAACTATTTTGTCTTTTTCAAATCTCTATGCAGAAACTTCGAATTTGAGATTATTTATAATTTGGTTTTTTGGAGGAAAATACTTTTTTGGCTTAAAAGCTAATTTTGAAAATTAAAAACATTTAATTTAAACATTTAACATTTTTCGTTTTGACTCAAGTTCTGAAAATTTGCATTGTAGATGGACTTGAGTACCTTTATAACAAAGGCGCAAAGTGAGTGTTTAAATGAATCGGATGACCATTCATTTCTCTCGTGTTTATCAGCGGATGGCGGTTTCTTGGAAAGTGATTGTGATGAGCAACTCATCATTTCAATTAGTTTTAACCAAGCAGTCAAAGTCCACTCTCTGAAAATCAAGGCGCCGGCAGACAAAGGTCCAAAAAATTTAAAGTTGTTCATCAATCAACCGAGAACAATTGATTTCGATATGGCAGGGTCCAACACTAGCGTTCAGGACATCACGTAAGTATTTACAATTTTTCTTTTTTAAATCAAAATATAGTATTATTAAGCTTCACATTCTTCATTCTATTACCCTGTTTTTCCTTTCATTAATATGATTTTTTCTCTAAACAAGAAACCGTTACGAAATTTCTACCTCCGATTTCGATGAAACTTAAACTATCCTGTTGAAAATTCATTTTTGTTAAAAAATTCATATATTTAGTAGAAGATCCATCTTTTTAGGGAAAATTGAATTTTTTTTAAAAAAAAAGCATTTCAAATTTACAGAGTATCGTCAAAGGACCTCGAAGATGGAAATCCAATTCCATTGCGTTACGTTAAATTCCAGAATGTGCAAAATCTTCAGATTTTTGTTAAGGACAATCAAAGTAATTCGGAAACAACTCGCATAGATCACTTAGCCATCATTGGATCTCCGATTTCAACAACAAAGATGGGCGAATTTAAACGAGTGGCTGGGAAAAAAGGAGAGAGTCATTAATACATAAGTGACTTATAATTCGAGTTCATACACAGATCGCATTTCAAACTGTATTTTAATCATTAGCAATGGTAAATTCCGAACAATAACAATAGTTAAACTTGGAAAATATACAATTATAAAAATGAATTCATTATAAAATAATGTATTCGTTGGAATTTTTCTACTTAAATATAAAAACTCTGATAAATCAGATGCGATTATGCACGTTTAATTTTTAGGATGCGAAATTTGTGTGCAAAGGGTATTTGACTGACTTTTCAGTGGAATTCTCGCTCTCAAGAGACGAAATTTGTATTGAAAGATTAAAAATATATAGAATATCATTTGCATTGACGGATTTTTTTATTTCGCCTTGATAAACCCTTAATTATACTTAAATCCCGAAATAGTGAATTTTTCGGGTATGGTCTGAAATTGCCGAAATACTCTTCCTAAAATTTTCACGCTATGCTAAATATAAAATAAATAAATATCGATATATCGAAAAAGTGATATTGATATTAAAAAATAATATTCTTTTGGATGTCCTCAGTTCCCCTCTCTTAAAGTATCGATAACCGAAAGAGAGAAAAAAGAATTCCTTGCTTTATTATCAACTTTAACTCTATTTTGAAATACAATGAGCCACTCTTGTTATTCTTCCATGGAGTATAGACATGGAGAAATAGTGCTTTGGATCCCTACCAAAAAAAAATATTTTTCTATATTTTTGATATTGATATCCCATCACTATAGGCGCCTCTCTCCTTACCCCTCAGTTTCCTTCATTATCGAATGTGACCCACGAAAAATCTCGAAACTTGCTAAACTGAGGTTGCTTATCTCGGGCTTTGAGTGTAATTTATAGCTATATGTACACATTCATAAAAAAATAAAGTCTTGTCTTCTAATTCATACACTGCTTTTGTGGATTCGCCACAAACCTCCGCATCTGCAGGAACGCGCCCACCTTTGATCCCAAGCTCTTATTGCAGCTGTCCTAGTCAAATTATAGACTTGAGCCTTACCACCACATCTAAAAAAAATCAAAACATGATGAAAATTCATTAAAAAATTTCCCGGTTTTTCCGGGTTTCATTTCAATTCTTGGTTATTTCCTGGGTTTCCCTGGTTTTTTTTTCTGAAAAAAAAAATTCTATTACAATGAAACTCAAAACTAATATACCTTGTACATTGTTTAACGAAAAGGGGCTTCTTTCCAAGGTAAAGATGCCTGATAATATCTACGGTTTGGCCGCTTTTCATGCATCCTTCGACAGGACTTAGTTCAGGAAGAAATAATAGCTGCTCAGGTTCCACTCCGTACTCCAACTAATGACAACAAATAAATAATAAGATATAGAATAAATAAATTACATAAAATTCAGTGAAATGTTATTTTTTCCAAATATTATTTCTTAATTTATTTTAAATTTTTCTTTCACCTCACTTTAATGGAATTTAAAAGTCTTAGAAATTTTTTAGTCGATAGAGTTTTTTATCAAAAAAGTTTGAAAGAGATTTTTAGTTTTTCTTTTTGTGTGTAGTGGGGATATAAAAAATATCAATAAAAATTCGTACCTGTAGTGGAAGATTCTGATATGACAAAGCTGGTGACGCGATTTCTGTGATGTTATTTGTTTGGTGCAGTTGCGGAATGAGAATTTGATTGGGAAGTAAGCAGCATTCATCTAAAATGAGAAAAGTGACAGTTATAAAAATATAAAGTTTAACTTCGTATATATAATAACGCTCTATAAAATAAATTGTAAAAAATGAAAAGTTAAAAATTCAAGATTGGATTTCAAAATCCTCATTTTGTTCAAAAAGCATTAAAATAAAATATTGTTTCCCTCTGTAGACAGATTTTCAGTTTAAAAGAGTAAAGTTCTACAGAGCGAAAAAATATCTAATTATAATATTTGTTGAGTAAAATGAGGAATTCGAACTTTGAAGATAAAACTTGGATTCGACACCCAGTACCACTTTTTATTTATTATTTTGTTTATTACGAAAGTGGACTTACCAATTAAACTATCGTCTATCTGCTGCGCTTCACCATTGGGAGGAACAAGTTTCGACAAAAGTTTAAAGAGTAATGCTAATACGTCTAAATTGTCTACACTGCGAAGAAAGACCGGCAAACAGGATGAGCGCAACAAACCCCAAATCCGAATTATAACTAATAATTCCCGGACTGTGTTTAAGGCTTTGTGATCCCTTAAAAGTTCATACTGCAACAGAATTTTTATTACCCCTACTATTAGCTTTACTCTTACGTCTCAGTTTTGGTTAGCTAAATGATAAGTTGATAAGAGACACATTAATATTTACTAAAAGCTACGTTTCATTATAAAATGAAATTATACTTAATACTTAAATAAAGTTGGAAAAAAACTAAAATTTAAAGATAATTATATTAATTATTAAAATTATTAAAAACTTACGCCACTAGACTTTGGCTGCATACGTTGCTCGGGAAGTCGGACCAATAAATTTAGGGCCAAATCAGCCACCCATTGAATTAACTGTTGTAGCGACTGAAGAGTGCTTGGTTCTACAGTAAATTCTTTAGGATCAAGGTGCAGGAGAATCTACAAAAAAAAGTGGAAAAATTATATCGTTTTTGCAACCAGATGTTGAATTTTAATAAGTAATTCGTTAAATACCTTATCCACATCAGCTATAGAGTCGTTTATTACTCCACTTAAACTTTCTGCAGGTCCTTTGTCTTGAGAAATCAGCTCCGAGGGTCTCAGTAATGACTTAAACGCTGCTGATATGGAATTAACCATCAGCAAAGAAGATGTATCAGCCGCCTTATCTTGACCATTTGCTAGCATCCTACGAATAGTTCAAATTATTATTATTCAAACTGTAATGGAAGTTTATTAGTCGTTTCATTTTATAAAAAAAAAAACATATTAAAATTATACATTTTTTCGCTCAGTTTGGATATTTTTATTTAAAGAATGAATAACGCTGCAAAGCGAAAAAATACCTAATTATAATAGTTTTTGAGTAAAATTAGGACTCAACACCCTTAAAAATGATAATTCTTTACTTACCTATAAAGTGAAATCTTTATACACAGAAAACGTATATAGTGAAACTGCTGAGTCGCCGGTGGCTGTCTACTATAATATGTGTCCAACCGATCACAAAGAGCTTCAATCATAGACGGTCTCAAGCAAAGAAGCAAATCATTCCAGTCCAGGCCAGTTATCAAACAGTACTCTAGTAACGTGCAACCGTAATTCAAAGAAATTGCGGTACCTGAAAATATCATTATTCGTTTTCTATTTACATCCAAGGTTTAATTTAAAAAGATTTGAAAATATACATTGTTGTTTAAATCATTCTCTCTAAAATTGAATCAGCGAAATTCTGCTGGTTCAGATTAAGAGAGTGATTAACTTTTGAATAACTTGAAGTTATAAGAAATAAAAAAATAATCGTGCGCGTATTGGTTTGCTAGTTTATAATTATAAATTTCAGTTTTACCTTCTGGTAGCAATTTATACAGGTACAAATTGCCATGTGTGTCGACGACTGTAAGCAGACATCCGAGCCAAGAAATATCAATATTTGAAATAGACGCGTTCGACTTCTGGTATTTATTGCTTGGTTCGTCTTGATGGCGAACCATATTGAGTGAGGAGATAACTAACTCCTTTAAAGAATCGTGGTTAAGGCAACGAATAGAAGAATCTGATAAAGCTACGAAGATGTATGTCGAAGGTGGAAGTGCAGGCGAGATTAAAAGTTTCGTCGTGGTTATCGCCGTTATTGGTGAGTGGCATCTATAGTGTGCTTGGTGTTGCCAAACCTAAAAAAATTACATTTTAAGTAACCTTTTAAAAGAATTGAACTCAAAGTTAAATAAAGTTAAATAGTGATGAGAGATCGACATCGAGCTTGGTAGATATTGAATCGAATTAATTAAAAATCGATTGGAACTATTGAAAGTAAGAAGATATTGGATCGTATAAATGTCAAATAAATTTTAAATTAATACTTACAACTGTTATAAAAGGCTCAATATTTAACTGAAACACCGCGTGGACTGGTTGGGCTTTCTCTCTCAATTCCCAAATCTCAACGAAGCCACCATTTTCGTTGTTTGCTGCTACAACTAAAGTATCTGGTGCCTCCCGTACGACGAACTTTAAACGCGTTACAGTTGTGGCTAAAGCAGAATAGTAATTTATTATTTATTAGAATTGTAAACTTAATTTACAAATATTTATGTGTGAAATTACTTACTGAAATTTTCCTTTGGTGCTCCGTCTTGCAAAAAGAAACTCGGCAAGGCTAAGGATGATATGACATACTTTTCATTGTTCTTGCGTACAAAGACTCTATAGCATCTTATTGGTTGACTAATGTTTCCACTGCTTACAGCAATCACAAAATGCCCATCTATAGGATTAAAATTAAAATTAGTTTTATAAAACAACTTTCGAAAAAATAAATTTAAAAAACCCATACAGAGATTAAAACCTTTTAACACTTTTATTTTTATTTATTTTATTTTTTTTTAATAAAACAAAATGGTGAATCTGTTTTCGAAATTTATAAAAAGTTTATATAAAAATTACTTTTTCCATAACAGATGTCAACTGCTGTTATGCGTTGCCGTGTGCTCCCAAGACTTTCTGTGGCAAAAGACACTGGATTATGAATATCCTTTGTAATGATTACAGCTCCGACCATTCCAGTTGTGGAGATCACGATAACTCCTTCTGCAGCTCTACCACCGAATTGTCTCATGGAAGGTGCAAAAAGTAGATTGTTAAATTTCTCGCTGTAGAGTACGCTGTCTTTTTTCTCTGATATGAGGCCCGTCTAAACATAATATAGTTATAAAGATAAGTAACCAATTATTATTATTACTATTATTATTATTTAAACAAAATTTTTCTGAATTCTAAACTTCTAAAACTAAAAATTGAAACATTTAAAATTTACCAAATTTAAATTCAAAATGACAATGTTACATTTTTTTACAATTTACAACCATAAAATTTATATTTCAATTCAAAAATCGTTTATCTTCTACTTTAAATAGTGATATTTTTAAAATCCTTAAAAGTTTAAATATGCTCAGATTGTTGAAATTCAAATATTCTTAATATAACTTCAATTTTTAACTCTAATTCTAAACTTAACTTAATATTCTTAAGATAATATGTTATAATATAATATAAAATTATAGTTTGCTCTATTCATTTAGAATTATGAATACTTGAATTTTTAAAACTGATAACGTGTATTATCAACAAATTAATCACATATTTTTTGATAATTTATAAACTATTGATATAAATCAATAATTTAGATAACATAGATAGATTTATAATTTATAAAAATTCCAATTTTAATATTTGTTAAGTAAAATGAAGAAGTCGAATTTTTAAATTAGAACTTGGCTCCAACACCCTTAATTAAACTGTAGAAATTTCTTGCTTTGGAAATAACTTGAAATGGTCAAATAATTTTATAAGTTGTAGGAGCTTCAATGTGGACAAAGTATGTACTTAAATTAATAAATGAATGAATACGAAGATTATTATTATTAATTTAAGCGAATTATTTTAATTCTTTAAGTTCTTACAAACCTTTTTTCCGTTGTGAAACCATGCTGACCCAATAATATATTCTCCAGGGAAGTAAGTGGAGCCGATAAGCACCCACTCATTCAAGACGTGGTCCTTGAAGACCCACAATTGGACGTAGCCTGCGGAATCTGCGATTACCAGTTTATCTCCTTGTAAATCCCATTCCAAAGATGTGACGGTGTATTTATTTGAGAGTACTCTAGAAAAAATTTGTTGAAATTTCAGTTTTAGGTGAGGGGTCAATCTATCTTGAAATCTGGTGTAGAGTCTTTCATTAAAACATTTTAAATTCCTTAAAAAAATTAAGATCCTATAAAATTACTTAAAATTCCACAAAATATAGTAAAATCCCTTAAAATTACTTTATAATCCCATAATACTGATGGTAACTGATCTGTAAATATACAAATACATATATATTAAATATTAATATATTAATATATTTCTCAAATAATGTTTACCATACTAACCTTAGGTATATATTTTGAAATATTTTTTTGATTCACTAATAACTTATTTTTCACACCAAAATAATTACGAGTATTTTTTCACTTTAAATTATTTTCTATCTTTATATAATCTTTTTATTAGTAATCGTTTTAGCAACGAAAATAATCTGAAGTAGTTTACAAATTTGGTATATTTACACAATTCGCGCAATTTCTAAACCAATCAGGTTTTCGACAACAATGTGTTCGATATATTGGTAACATTAATTTTTTAATATAGGATTTTCGTTGTCTCCAAACTTTTGTCTTTATTGTCTTCAGTAACTGAAATTGATTCTCAAATTTCCTGTAATTACGGTTCTAGGACCCGGTACAACGGGGTTGGTAAAATCGTGGTTTCCTTGTATTAATAATGACATCCGAAGGTCGTCGGAAGCTTAGCAACGATAATTTCACCAACGAAAATCACAACAGAAGCAGTAAAGCCGACAATGCCTGTAATAAAAAGTACGCTGAATATCCTTTCAGGAGCGATTTTCTTCCTCCTTTTAATTTCCTGTTTATCTGGATTTCCATTGGATTCTCTCCTATTAGTAGATTCCACCCATTTTCTGCGGATACCAGATTCCATGATCTTTTCGACAATACAATTAAACCGATCAGTGTAGGGAGAATTACTTTCATGGTACATAACTTGTAAAGTTGACCATAGCGATTGGTCCAAGAGTTTTACTGCCGATGAACCGTCGTCGTACTTAAAATATTGGAGAAATTT
Organism: Synergus gifuensis; assembly: GCA_904066015.1. Classification (NCBI taxonomy): domain Eukaryota; kingdom Metazoa; phylum Arthropoda; class Insecta; order Hymenoptera; family Cynipidae; genus Synergus; species Synergus gifuensis. The sequence goes on from CAJFCO010000064.1 coordinate 120,153, forward strand.
TTCACTCTCTGCAGTCCTCATCAAGCAGGCAATATTCTTCGTTTGAATAAGTCTGTAGCAATCGGATTCTATCTTAATGCTTGGAATACTATTTTCTACTAATTCACGCACCAGACCTTGGTTATTTTCGTAAATGATCGATGCGGCATTTGGATGAGCTAAGAGTTTAAAACCTAATTGTCGAACGTCTTCCAGAGTGTTGATTTGATCCTCCATTTCTCTTTCAAATTTAACAGCAGTTATTCCGGCGTAGATGATAGAAGCATAAACAATTCCAGAAACTGCTAAAGTGCAGAAAATGATTCTCTCCTTCAAATTCTGTGACTGTATTGGTGTAGTTGTCTGTAGAATGAGTCCATAGATGTTTATGAATTCCCAGGAAGGTGACTTGAATCTCAAAATACGAGAAAGGATCCATGTTGTCGTAATTAGAAAAACTACTAACATCGTCGTCAAAAGGAATTCCCATTGTCCCACTAAGACAAGGTATTCCTTCTTTATGACTGGTACGACGATCCGAAAATGATCTAATCCAAAGACAGTGAATTCTAGCTTTGTCTTATCAGGGCAAGGAGGTACAACTCCATTCACAATAGTAAATTGTATTTTATTGTAGTACATCATTTTATAAAAGCCAGCGGAATAAACTCGGTTGCAATGAAACTTCCCAAAATCTTCTCTTTGAGATCGAACGGTGATGACACTAAAGTTCATTTGTCTAGTTAAGACATTTACATGGTCTACATCCGGACCGATGGATAAAATTGGTTGATTAGAAGAATTCCATTTGACGTAAACAGTAGGTGGGCGATTGAATAATCCTGCCTTTAAAGGATAGCCATGCATATCATTCAGTTTTTCTGGAAACCAATCCAATTTCTCATGATAGAGTTTTCTGGTGACGACGTTGCTGTAGGGATTGAAGTAGTGGAGTGTAGCAAAGCTGGATTGTGTTTCTAGAATAAGGTTCTTACTATGTTTTTTTTCGAAAATCTCGAGCACAGTAACATCTAGAAACCGTCGCTGCCACATCATGCGAAGTATTCCTTCAAAATTTGAATTCTGGTGATCTTCAGTCAGAAAAAGGAACAAACACTTTGGTCGGATATTAGGTGAGGATATTCGATCCAGAAAATTTACTGGTTTAACGAGTTCTGAAAGGTCTTTACTACATTTTGAATGCGTAATAACTAGAAACAATGTTGTAGATCTAGGATTCACAAAGGACCTAACAAGTTTGGAATTTGTAAACTCTTTTTCATCAATCTCATTAAAAATGATAGGAGCAATAGAGAACTTTCGACCTAATTGACGAGTTACTTTATCAACGGTCGTAAAATTTTGCACATGTTCTTCATCAATTAAAAGCAACAATTGATGAATTTTAGAATCACGCACCACATACCTTGTTAAATGTCTTAACCAAGGTGGACTCACAATTTTTTGATGGCACTCTATGTAACATAAGAGGAGCAATACAAATATTAAGATTTTGATGAGTGTACACATTTTCTAATATCAATGTCTCCTTATTCTAAGTAAATTATAGTTATAAAGTTTTCTACAGTTCACCTATGTGAACTGTACACGCGCCAGATGTTCAAGCAAATGCGAACCTCGTCCTAGAAAGCCTCATGATTATTGCTTATACAGATCTCATAAATAGATTTCATATAAAAAAAAAAAACTTTGAAATGGAAAATGTGTAGCACCCTTTTTTTATTTTGTATATTTTGTAAACTATTTTATATGCCCAAGCAAATGCGAGCCTCGTCCTAGAAAGCCTCGTATTTGTAATATATCTAATATGCATGCAAATTATTTGAAAAGAGAAAAATGTGTCGTAATGCATTATATGAGTTCAGCATCGCAGATTTTATAAATAGATAAAAAAAAAAAAACGTTCAAATGGAAAATGTGTAACAAATGTTGACCTTATTTGTTGCCATAAAAAAACATTTAGAAAAGTGGAATCGATCAATAATTCCACATAACACCTTTATTTTTAATTTTGTAAATTTCGAAACCTATTTTTAAAGCATTGTTAACGAAATATATTTAATTTATCTATAATATCTTTATAAATCTTATATATATCTTTAATAACATCATGGATTATAATTGTAGAATATATAGAACCATACTCACTTGTGCGTATGCCACGGCATGTTGATATCGCAAACATAAACGTGAGATCCCCACGTTTTCCCACTGGTATCATCAAGTTCAGTAGTTGACGTAAAAGCAACGACATTTCGACTTGATAAAGCACATAGAGATTGTCCATCATATAAACTAAAAAAAAAAAGATCTTAATGTAATTAATCTTAATGTAATGTAAGAAACATAAAAAATAAATAAAAATCAATAAATAATAATAATTAAATAAAATAATAATAATAAATAATAATAAATAAGAATAAACATAAATAAAATTATACTTTATTAAGGGCGTTCAAACCAATTCCTGACCTTAAAATTATATTTCCTGATACTCAACAAATACATATTATAATTCAAGTTCTAGTTCTTCATTTTATATGAAAAGAACTAAAATTAAATATTGTTTAACTCTATAGAGAAACTTCGGATAAACTTCCAAAAAGCGCATACCACCAATTAATTTTAAACTCCGTATATCCATGTATTTTGATATACTAATTACGAATATTATAGTGAAAATACCCGCAATGAGATTCAAGGTTCAAAAGAAATTTTTTTCCTTCCAAATTTTTTGGGAAGGATAGAAAGAGAAGAAAATATAGAGTTTAGAGAAAACGATGGATACCCACAAAGATAAAAAACATAGCGTTTGATGGATGCAAAGTGTACATTTGTGAGAGATAGAAAATCTCTATCCTTTTCTATCTTTTTACTTCCCACAGGGCTATTTCACTTAGTAGAAAGTGTAGAAAATAATAAATCAGAAGTAAAATATAAAGCCACTGATACAACTAATCAAATTGTTACTAATTCGGATAGAAAGAGCAGAGAAAATTGTTGGTCTGATTGGCTTCGGGCTCGATGGAAGGGATATCTCGATTTTCATTGGTCGCCGCTGCCAGTATGAAAAGCAATGAAAATCTCCAATACTCCAATTCTATTTCAGATCAGTCTAGTTCAATCTCTCAAAGGTGGAACATCGTTTCTTCGAAATTTAGAGAAGAGTTATTATTCTTGAAAAACACCAAGATGTCTAACCCTATCGAAATTTTGAGAAAGAAAAATCAGAATAATCTCAAGTGGATTTTAGATCTTGAAAGGAAGCTGATTCTTCGCTGCATAATGCACAAAGAAGATCTCAGAGTCGACACTTTAATTGAGACTACTCTTTCGAGGATGATAGATGAGTACAGCAATTTAGAAAAGTTTCTCGAAACTTCTTCCAATCACTTGATTTCTACGCAAGAAGTCCCGACTCCGGAGCAGAAAATTAAACCTTCCTGGTTCAGTTCTGTAATCAAGATATTTAAAAATTTATTCTCATGCAGCATTCCGGAAGATGATTTAACATGTAATAGTTAAATCTCTCTATTTTAAGCATTTAACAATCGGCCCTTTTTAGGGCCACCAATTATTTTTGACGTGGAAATAGCTTTTTTTCTCGTTTCCCTATTTTCCTTTAAGACCATATATACCAAGTGAGTCACGTGACCTGTTCCTGGCATTATTTCTTCACGCATTTCCTTAAGAAAAAACTAATAAATAATAATTATAATAATCCTTTTATAGCACAAAAATTTAAATGAAACAATAAAATACGTGATTAATAATTAATTATGTACTATATAAAATCATATTTATTTATTTGCTTTTCTGTGAGTTTCAGAGGAAATTATCCATTAATTCTTTATGCTACAAAAGGTTGAGAAACTGAATTGTTAAAATAATAAATATCACGTGTCCTTAAATCCATGTATTACTTATCCGACTCCTGCCTTGCTGGAATTTTTTTCTTTGCAACGTTATATCTAAATTTATTGAGATATCAAATTGAAAACTTTTAAAATTAAATAAATAATTCTAGTTAAAAATTGATTAATTCTACAGAGGGAAAAAATTCCAAATTTAACATTTGTTGATTAAAATAAAGAAATCGAATTTTTAGATTAGAACTTTGCTCCAAAATCCTTAACGGTGTTGGACCCAAGTATTAAGCTCCAAATTCTATTCTCCATTTTACTCAACGAAAATTATAGATAAATATGTTTTCGCTCTGTAGCGCTAATCTTTTTTCAAATATAAGACTACATATAGAGCGAAAAAATATTTAATTTCGATAATTTCTGCATAAAAGGAAGAATTAAAAATCTAACTCCAAAATTAAATATTTTCATTTTACTGAAAAAATATTTTAAATAGATATTTTTTCGCTCTGTACGCATAATTCTAGTTACAAATTGATTAATTATACAGAGGAGAAAAATTACAAATTTAATATTTGTTGAGTAAAATGAAGAAATCGCATTTTTCGATTAGAACGTGGCTCGAACACCCTTATTAAAAAAAAAAAAAAGAAATTAAATTGTGAGATTAGAATATGGATCAAACACCCAAGTCCCAAGTTAACTTATGTTTTATGTTTATACAAAACACAAAACTGGAAACCTGTTACAAACCTCTCTTGATGTGAATATGACTTTGTCAAAGTCTTTCTATTAACTTTATACAATAAATCCATATTTCCTTTCTCTCAGTTCAAACTTAATATCATTCCCATTTGTTTATAAACAAAAAAAAAACAACTTTTTTCTATTGTGCTGATTATTATTTTTTGACTGGATTCAAAGCATGAAGTAGTATAAGGAGACATAACTAAGGCTGGTTGACCCGAATTGGTTTGGACGAAGTTTTTTTGGAATAATTAAGGTGCAGTCCCATGTCGGCAGAAAATGTCGGCGTAAAGCAGAAACTCATGAGAGTGAAAGAGGTAAAGAGATCTGTCTATCCTTTTCACTCTCATGAATTTCTGCTTTACGCCAACGTTTTCTGCCTACATGGGACTGCACCTTTAAGGTGCCGTCCATGTCGGCAGAAAACGTCGGCGTAAAGCAGAAACTCATGAGAGTGACAGAGATAAGCAGATGTTTGTCTCTTTCACTCTCATGAGTTTCTGCTTTACGCCGACATGTGACAATACCTTTAGTTTACCACAGCTGATCTAAGCGCCTCTACGGCCGTACTGTGTATTAATAATAAAAGTTCATCTGACAGAGTCAGAGAGAAATAAAGTATATTCTAACTCTGTCAGATGAACTTCTATTATTAATACACAGTACGGCCGTAGAGGTGCTGAGATCAGCTGTGGTAAACTAATTATTCCAAAAAACTCGGACATGTCCAATGGCTTTGATATGTCTCCTTATATTACTCCTTGATTCAAAGACTGTAGAAAAATTAAGTTGTTGCAATGCTCTCAAAATGCTATCCCATGCGAAGTAGCACTCTACTACTCTAGCCAGGGTTGTGAACGTAATATACCTTAAGTAAATTACATGAGGTTTCTTTACGTAATTTACGTACATTAAGATTCATGTATGCCTTGCCCCCAAACATGTCAACCCAACCCTGGTTTCCATAAGATTTAAATGAAAACGATGGAAACCAGGGTTGGGTTGACACGCCCACGGAAGAAGGCATACATGAATCATACTGTACATTAAGTTTATGACACAATTTACGTACGTATATTACATACGTCAAAACACCAAATTTATATGGACAAAGATATTATATGGAGTAGGGGGTTTCCTACGTATAAGACGTAATATACATACTTATGTAAATTACGTATTATACGTAGTATTATTATGAGGGTGGCATCCCATGATTTCGTTTTGCGTTGCGTCATAATGAGAGAAGAAGAGACAAAAGTATACTTCTGTCTTTTTCTCTCTCATTATAACTCAACGCAAAACGCAATCATGGGACGCCACCCTTACCATAATGTACTCAATTTTAAAACCAGCAGTCGTGTTCCGATGCCCTAAAAATTTTTGAATCCGAACGGACCTCTTTTTTTAACACTTTAGGATAGAAAGTGAGATCTGTTCGGATTCGAAAATTTTCACGGCTCGGAGTCCCACTGCAGTGTTTTGGTTATAGTAAAAACTAGAAGATAGGTTGACGAAAATGGCAGCGTTTTTATTTTTGACTTGCAGATTGCTATCTAGTATCCACCTAATACCGTGCCAGACCAGGCTTTTCAATTTAGTGATTTTGTGGCCAATTGAGATTACACCAAAGTTGGTCAGTTACGTTTAACTTGAGGATTTTTATGTATATTACTATGGTTTTTTTTATATTTGTAAATTACGTATTATACGTATAAAACCCTCCACTCCAAATGAATTTGGTGTTTTCGACGTAATATACTACGTAAATTACGTCAAAAACCTCATATAATTTACCTAACGTATATTACGTTCACAACCCTGGATTACACTCGAAGTTAGAAAGTCTATCTATTTGAATCTTTTTCAAACCTCAGGATTGAAACAGAAAAGAAAAATAAATCCAAATGTATCCATCCCTATCCATGCCAATCTATTTCTATCTCTTTTTTAATTTACAATAATCTCTTTCCTTTTGAATCTCAATATTTCTATCTTTCTGTATCCTTCGTCTATCTTCGCCAATAATTTCCTCTTCTCCACTTATCCACGTTAATCTTTCCTTATTCACCGCCTATCCATGCCAATCTTGTTCTATCCCTTTTGCAATCTACTGTCGTGCTTATCTTTTTCAATCTTCTTCTATCTCTCTTTAAGGGCGTTGGATAAACGGACTTGTAAATCTCTGAAAATAGAAAGGATCTTATGATAAAAAATTCTAAAAAAATTTTTTTCTTGTATTTTCGAACCTGCAAATTAAAAATTCGGAAGAAAAATGGACAGTTATTAGACAAGCACTTGTCAAATTTTCGATTTTTACATGTATTTTAATGGAAAAATGCTTATTTTAGTAAAATGTATTTTTTCTTCTTCAAAACCTCTATGATAGATTTGGCTAAAACTTTTATATTTTGACGTTCAGACTTACCAAAACAAAAGATTCATACTCACGAAATAGAAAGATTAACGATTCTTTGAGTATACAGCATGTTTTCGGGGGTGTCTTCGTACCTTAAACATCCAAGTATGTAAATCATCATTTCTTAGTAACTAAAATCAATAGAGATTTTTATTCAACTGCTACAGAGTTAAAAAATATTATACTCGATTCCAACACATGTTTTTACGAATATGTTTGCCTGTCTGTAGATTTTTAGTTTATGAACACGATAACTTTCGAAAGAATTGAATTAGCCTTTGATATACTCTTTTAGTGTCTTGAACTGAAGGTCAAGTTCGTTAACCAGCTATTTTGAATAAAAGTTCAAAAAGTTAAAGAATTTTGAAAATTTTTGACATAACAAAAATGTGTTGCAGTATGTCCTTTATTTTCTTAGAAAATATTGTCAATGCTGGAAGTAAATTAATGGTAAAGGTAAGATATAACTGATATACTTTTCGATGCGAGAAGATAAGAAGTGAGACTAGCTTCCAAGAGTTTGAGAACAAGTAATTTAAAGTAGATTCTGATAGTTCAGTAAAAAAATGAAAAATATGCGTGGGTTGATTTAATTCATAGAGACGTACATCATTCGGCTCTAGACCCCCCACGAGTTTGAAGCTACATTTTGTGAGCTTATCTGGAGCCGAGGCATCGCTTGCTGTTGATCGTTGACGTTGACTGGGGGAGCAGAAACAACTATGGATCCAGAGGATGGGTTTTGAGCGCACGAGTTCATATGCGAAGGCCAATGTTTTTGTTGGCATGGATAGTCACAGTAGGCAGTGTTCCAGCAGCAATAGAATACCGCCTCCCGACCACACATTGCGCACCATTGTTTCTTCTTGATGTCGTCAACACAGCGTAATCTCTCTTCTTCAGCCTGCTTCCGGGTCTCTGCGATTGCCCTCAAGCGTTCAGCTTCTAGACTCGCTCTCATTTCTTTCAAAGTTCGATCTGGAAAAAGAATTTTTATCAAAAAATGTAATTAAACTAATTTATTAATTTATTTAATTTAAAATTTATATTACCTGTATTGTACTTTAGTTCATTTAATTGTTGTTGGTGCTGCCATCTCATTCGCTCAATTTCTAATTTAAGAAAATGAATTGTAGCTTGGCAAGTGTCGTTTGAAGTTTCTCCGACTTCAGCATTTTCCAAAACCGTTTCTCTCAAGGCTTCTTCCATAATTTGAGCCATGCGCTTTGCGAGTTCTAAGGATCGCTCGTGCAGTTTGGATGAAAATGGCCCCGCTTCTGGAGGTGGTAGTTCTTGTTGAGAGACGGAAATCTCAGTTCGTTGAGGGGGGATGATAACCATAGTATTTGGTGATCCCGTCGGTGTTTTTGGTGGGATCGAAAAATTGGGAGGTCTATTGGGGAATGACTTCTTCGCTTTACTTTGTTTCTTTTGAGAAATCGGCACCTCTCGTGGCTCTTGCTTAACGGGAGATACAATTTTCGAACTACTTTGTTGACTGGCTACAGTATCCGTAGGTAATTTTTTCACTTCAACCGCTTTATCACCCGCTAAAACATAATATCGTACTGGCGAAATTGTGCTACCAGAGGAAGAGACACTGTTGCTTGGCGAATCAAGTTCCACCATCGTGATCGGCTCTTTACTGGAGTTTAACTTTGGATCTTTCACAACATTCATTTTGTCAATCATAGTCTTTTTGGGTTTGTATAATTTATGAGAGTGAGGCCTTATCGGCTTGAGAGCAATTTTCGGAGTACTTGTAGCGAGGAACGTGGAAATAACCTTAGGAACAATTTTGGGAGTGGTGGTCTTTGTCTCTTTCGGCGACGATTTTTGACTTACGTCTAAGGATTTGTTATTCGTTAAAGTGCTTCTTAAACTGCTGCTGTTGTTCTTGTCAACAAGTATGCTCAACTCTTGTAAAGCCGGAGACTCGCTCTCTTTTTGGCTTTTCGGTTTCGGTTTACTCTCATTCTTCTTAATGGACTCCAAAGTCTCAGGCTTTTTAATAAGCACATCTGTTTGTTCCTTCTCGGCGATTGAAGGACTAGAATTAGTCGATTTCCTTTGCGACTTCTTTTTTGTGATTCCAGGAGTGGCGGGTCTGGATTTTGGACCAGGAGTGACCGGCCTAGATTTTGGACTAGGAGTGACTGGCCTAGACTTTGGACCAGGAGTAATCGGTCTAGATTTAGGACCAGGAGTGACGGGTCTTTTTACAGGGTTTTTTTCCGGGGAAGAGCTATTGGCATCTGTGTTTAATTCTATATCCCAACGGTTTCTGAACGACGGCCTTCTTTTTAAGGCTGTTGAATGTGTCTTGGATGAGTGGAGAGAAGGATTGTAATGTGGTAGCATAATTTGTACTTGCAGTGGATCGTGAGGATTGTATTGAACTTTAGGTGGGGCATATTTAAACTCTCCGAACGCCATTTCCAGTTTTCGACAATGACGAGCCACCTCTCTCACACACTCATCCATTTCAACTTTTTTTTTCCGAGGGAGAGGAAGTGGAGGCTCCTCTGAGTATAGAAAAACATCCTTTGGTAACACCCAAGCACGATCATGCTCTCCAAAGAAACGAACATCCACATGACCTGCTCCGTTTATTCGAGGCATTGCTTTTGCTGGCCAGAAAGGAAAGCCCTTCAGCTTAGCCCATACGATTGGATGAGGATGGTGACAAGGTTCGATAAACCAATTTGGAAGCGCCCTGGGCAAATTGCGGCCATGCATGTAGCAGTCTGGGCAAGCTTCCAATTCTGAGACTTCCTGTCGCGCGACTTTCACTATCTGCTTAGCTGCATTCGTTATCTTTGTTGGATCCGCGTAAACACCTCCACCTGTAATTAAATATCAATATTCGGTCTACTTAATGAGAAATTACACGACAAGTGAAGAAGCATTTCAAGCAAAAAAATGTATTTGCAACGGAAACAGTTTTCACCCAAAAATATGGATTTGTATACTCGACTCCCTAAAATTTCACAGGATTTTGGTGAAATTTGAAGGAGTCGAGTGTAACTAATTTTGAACGATAAATTGTTAAATTTTCAAACAAAAAAGCAAATAGTAAATTATAAATAAATTTTCATCTTAAAATACACGGAAAAATTTGTTGACTTTACTTACAGGTATTGAAGACAATACAGTTGTGCTGAATCCACTTCGCATCTGCCATGAATGCATCCGTGCTCCCGTAAACTAAATTTTTTACATTGTTTTCTAGTAAACCCAAGTCCATTGGGTTTACTATATAATCCATATAATTTTCTATTTCTTTGATGTTAACTTCTTTGCAAAAAGGTTCAGACTGCAAATATTTTATAAATAGATGAGAATTTTCTTTCTCTATTCTAATCGATCTTTGATATTAAAAATTTTTCTTTTTGGTTCTTTTTGGTTCGACTATAAGATACATACCCCAGGATAATCTCGCATTCTATCGATGATATGTTTCAACAACATAGAAAGTTGATCGACTGTGAGCTGAGCCATCGCTTCCGAGCGAGTCTCCGCATTTTCCGCCTTTAAGATTGAGGCGCACTCTCCGCAAATCCACTTTTGTAAAGATTGTGGATATAATCCACCACCAATACATTTCCGATGCCAAGAACGTGGACACGAACTGCACTGGATCTCCACAGACTCCTTGTGACATCTCCAGCAGAATTTGTCCTTGATGTTTTGTAATTTAATTCGTTTGGTTTTAATTCCGTTGTCTTCAGGAGAGTCCCTGTCCTGAAGACTAAAAATTAAAAGTTTTTAGTCCATCTCAAAAGATATTACTCGAAAGTAAGTCCAACAAGTAAATAAAGTAAATAGTGGAAATAAAGTTATTAAAAAGTGTTACGAAACTCGAAGGGTCAATTTAAAAAAAAAGTAAGCCTCGCCTCACCTTGCAATTTTTCGCTTTGCATCAATTTTTACGGGCACCGTATCTACTAAATATTTATTTTTAGTCTCAATATTTGAAGTATTTTGCGGCTCCGTTTTATCACTGATGTTATCGGATAATTTCGATTCATTAGATAAAACTTCAACTGAAAGTGATGAGTTGGACATTGTTTCTTTGGATGAATTAGGTGTCTCCATTATAGAATTTTTGCACCCTAAAACACCTGCAACAATTTAAACATCACTATTTGAAAATTTCAAAGAAAACAAAGCACTTTATCAATTATTCATATTACATATTAATTAAATATTTCTGCATCATAAAGTGAAATAAATTCAAGACATCCTAACTAATTTCAGTTACTTCAATATTTGAAATATTATTTTATGCAAAACCGGATTGAAACCGCGATTGTTGTCGCATCTCGGTTGGTCGTCGACATTTATCGAAGGAACGAGCACCTAAACAAGTCAGGGACGTATGTACTAGTATTCGAAACACGAGCTCAGCGGGGCTCTACAATAATACACTAACGAAATTATCTGCTTAGAGTACTTCTTTCGCTATGATACTGCCAAGCACTGCCGAGCTCGCAGAGCCTCTCCTCTCAACTCCTCACCACCCCTCATCTAAATTTGGAAGCGACCCATTCCTCAGAACGACATTAATCGAAGGAACTCAAATCGCGAGAGCAGTGTACTTTGACAGTCGCAAATATCCTCGACGAATTTCAATCGCAGCTTCTTTTATACGACGCATGCGCGGCACATATGACTGATGTTTGTAGCAGTGCTCCCAAAGTTAGCTCCCTGTTCGCGTTGGCTTCCCGCTGGAGAAATTCTGCCATTGGTTTGACGCGTGATTCAAAATTGACCGTAAAGTTTTTTTTTAAGTCGGGGGGCTTTGCCCCCTGCACCCCCACGGTCATGCTAATATGCTAATATGCCGCACCAATAGAGCTGGCATATTAGCGATGATCATTGCCTACCTAGTAGCTCTAGTTTCCCCAGATCATTTACCCAAAGCAACAAGGCGTCCCATCAATTATTTATCCGCCACTCCTGAAATTATTGCTATATGAAGAGGCTTCTTGCAGAGAATAAGGCTCACTACTGCTGTTGGCGTGATCCTTATTGCCCTGCTTAAATCCCTGAATATAAGCGTCCGCAAGCGACTCAGCTAAGCTTGGACCGTTTTGATATGCACTCATGGCCACCAGACCATAGAAGTGTAGAGTAGCTTTGGTTTAAGAACTGTGAGTAGATCCAAGCGATAATTCTCGGCCCCAGATTCCGGGTGCTCCCAGAAGCTCTTATACATAACCAGAAGATTGTAACAAACCTTCCACAGGGTGTCCCAAAAAGAGTTGCTGAAACTAAATGTGTTTACAGTTTAAGTAGTGGCTAAGTAAGTAAGTACACTCATCTTCCGATCGACGGCACTTTTCACGCTTGGCTGATTCTGCGCCCCCCCGACCGTCCCTTGACAGCCTACACTGAAGTGCCGGCGCTCGAAGTGACCTCGAAGTCAGTGCCGTAATGCGTAGCCTGCGTAGTATAGGAATTAGCGAATATATACGGTACTGAGTGGTGACGTCAGAGTGCACGCTCGATCTATTTTAATTTTGCCCGATTCACTGCACTCAACCTCCGAGCGGTGCCGTCGATCGGGAGATGAGTGTAAAGTAGTAAGTAAAAGTCAATCGTCCCGTAACTTGTAAGAAATTCTTCAAGTTTTCCTCAGAGTTCAAGTCTTCAGGTAGGACCCTGAAGACTTAATTTGTATTCCTCGGATTTCTCTTCAAGAGTACCATCAGTTTATGCTTTATGAAGGGCCAACCAGAAGAAGAAGACAAGTTGTCTGTGATCCGAGAGTAGTTTCTCTTCAGATACTGAACGGTAGAAGTATTACCTCGATTTAGGATCACCAGATCCGTGTCCGCTAAAAATTAGGAAAGGTCCCTGCTTCTATCGTTGGTGTCCATGCTTTCCCACACCAAATGGTGGCATTTGCATCGCATCCTAAGAGTAGAGGGAACCTTGTATTTTGGTAATGCTGAACTAGCTCCTTCACCTTACGTAATAGAGGTCCCGTTGCAGCGTCGCCTGGGAAATAGACCGAAGTTATATAACGACGAGGTCCCTTGAGCACATCTTCGACACCAGCAACGCACCCACGCTATTGACAGCAATGCTCGCTTTTATTGCTTTTTCGAGTGAACCTTTAAATAAAGTAACACACCCCCCTAGCCCTTCTAATCTTCTCCCTCTAGACCCAGAGTTCTTGGATTAGGGTTAGTCCTGTTCGTATCATAGCCATTCTTTTGGCTACCAATGAGGCGCCAATTTAAGTGATCCATTCCTCGATAATTAAAAAAAAAAATATTTGTTGTGTTTTTCACTTTTGTAGTTTCATAAAATGTATTTAAATATAGTAAAAAAAAGTAAAGTATAAAAAAAAGATAAAAAAGTATAGTATAAATTATGACTAATTTTTTGATATATCCTATCTAATACTCAGCTCTGCGATTGTTTATTGTATTCGAAAAAAAAAAGATAAAGAAATGTCGGTAAATCGACACGTGAACTCACTGACTGGAACATTTTCCTTGGGATTTAATGTTTTCCTCTTAGATGAATTACCGACATTTGTTTTCTTCAGCAGCTGCTTTTTGGTCACGAAGCGTCCTCTGTACTTAAATAATGTTTTGTCTTCTTCCATATTTTATTTTAATTTTTGCAATTAAAAATTCTGAAAAGTGTGATAATGTCTTCTACACTGGCCGCGGAAACTTTGGGTATATAAACTCTAAAATCTTCTTTAAACTTGCGGCCGAATCAAGAAAAATATAGGATTCGCTCATCTATGGTGTTATGAAAGAACTCAATGTTCGATTTGTTTACTGAATTATGTTTGTTCTTAGCCGCATTGATTGTTTTTGTTTGAAAGTCGTAAATTTAGTCAATGCAAATGTATCCAGACTTTCCGCGGGAAGTGTTCAAAATATGTACTGTAATTGTACTGTCCCGGCTGTAAATTGTTGTAAGAATAATTTAGTAAATAAATTAAATGTATATAATTGATAAGCTTGAAAAATGCATTCTCTGTTTGCAGTAAGCACTCAAAGTAGTGATAGGTTTATTTGTCCCAGAATGCCTTTTAAAAAGGGCTAATATACAATCTGTTCCACAAGAAAGGATACGAAAAGAGTCAGTGAAAAAATTGTCATTTAAACAATGTATTATTACATGCAAAATATGGTATATTTGTAATTACCAATAAATGTTATCATTGATTAGTGGAATTCATATTAATTGCACTAAAACGAGCTTTATGTTTTTTATGAAAAATTTTGCTGTTGAACAAAATGAACAAAACAAATCAATCAATTTTTTTTTCGAAAATATTTTCTTCCAGGGTGTCTAGTGATCAGGGAATTGGAAAAACTTAAGAAAAATATAGCCAGAATTGCGGCATCCTGATCACAATTCGCCTTGGAGTAAATTCTTCTCTCTTAAACTGTAACAATGATTTATTGCTAGTGTGCACTTTTCATAGAGTTCAGCCGCACCCTTTCTTGTGGAGCAGATTGTATATTATTGTTATTATAACATCTAAAAAGTGACAATTTTAATTAATTTAAGAATAGAGTAATTGTTTTTAAAATTTAAAAATTATGTCAAAAAATGAAAATCTTAATTTTGGGTTACTGTATGAAATTCTAAATAAATCAATAAATATGCTGAGGTTACGTAGTCAAAATAAGTTAAAAAATAATCTTTTCCTGGTATATTAAAATTCCCTGATAATTCCAGGTTTTCCAGGATTTCTAGATGAGTGGAAATCCAGGATTTAATCAGAATCGTGAATATTTATAAACAGAAAATATCTCCAACTAGCAATCTGGGAACTTTTTGTCAAACAGAAGGAAGAGGCCAAAGACCTGAAAGTGAATCGAAAGAGCAAAAACGTAAAAAATATCGTAACTATTTCATGATCTTTAAGACGCAATTGTCTTTAAAGAATGAAAATTTCCCCTAAAGAGACTCGATGAAGATGTAATACAAGAAAATATTGTTCTGCAAGTGTAAACCTGCAGAAAATAACAACTAATAGACTTGTCGATAAAACCAGAACAGAAGCGGCCTGTGTACGTAAATTAGTAAAAATTACCTTTATGTCGCACAACACTTGGTGCAATTTTCACATTTCTTGAGTTTCGAAAGTTTAAAATCCTGTTCACGTTATCAGAATCAGTTTTCTATACCAAACTGCTTTAAGTTGGCCCTTCAGTTCATGAAAATCGGCCAATTATCAATATAACGAGTCTGTCTCTGGCTTTTTTTCCTTCAGTGCTTCTTGGCCTTCTTGCTTTCGTAAAACACTAGTAAAACCTAGCGCCATCTTTTGAAAATGCGTTGAACTCTTCTGATCACATAACAATCATAATCTACTGTAAAAATAATAAATATATCTCACATAAGGGCAGAGAACCGGGTTTTGACAGAAAATGGAGAAAATAGAAGAAACGAGACTTTTAGGAACTTGTAATGCAACTTACTTTGAGTCAGTTCAAAAAATGTCCATCAATTCCAATTTTTTTTACTCACAGTCATTAAACAAGGAAACCAATTTTAACCTTCAAAGTGAGGTTAGATTTCTCAAGAGATTCTACAAATATAGTGTACGGTTTTTGTATTAAAAAATTCTAGTTGATCACTTAAAAGCATTTAAACTAGTTTAAGAAAGAAAATATTGTAACTGTTATATTATTCAATTTGTATTTATCGGCTGGAAATTGTTCTCTTTTTGCTGTCATCTAATGCCATGGTCTGTATAGTTAATAGGTAGTCGCATCAGGGTTGGGTAGTTACAATTGCGTGAGCTCGAAAAGGGACAATTTTGTGTGATGATTGAGGGGCGAAGAGGGAGGAATGAACTCGACTCTCTTGAATACTACATTCTACACAATATACACATTCCCAACCCTGAGCGCAACGTCAAACGCAAACTCATGAGAGTGAAAGAGAAAAAAGTATACTTCTTTCTCTTTCACTCTCATTACGACGCAACGCATTGCGAGTTCAGGGTTGCGTCCCATGAACCCGCAATCAGAGTTGTGCACGTAATATACCTTAGATAAATTACATTAATTTTTTTATTTAGTTTTTGATGTAATTTACGTAGGTATATTACGTCGAAAACACCAAATTCATATAGTGTGGGAGGGGGGTTTATACGTATAATACGTAATTTACAAATGTAAAAAACCATAGTAATATATGTAAGTCCTCTAATTACACGTAACTGACCAACCCTGCCCGCAATGCGTTGCGTAGAAATGAGAGTGAAAAAGAAAGAAGTATGCTTTTGTCTCTTTCACTCTCATGAGTTTGCGTTCGACTGGCTGGCGGCCAGTCTGGCAGACGATATTCGTGACGCAGGCGCGCAAACCTTTCGTCCACGTGTGACACTGACACGTCAGTGGATATTAGCAATATTTACAAATCAGAAGAACTTTGAATAAACCACTTTTTCAAAATATGGAGGCACTATACCATCAAACTAATAAAGTCGTCCAAGAAACGCAACACCTTTTTTCTCAGTTGGAACGAAAACCGCCAAATTTGGACGTTCAAGCAGTAGAAAACGACATTGAAACAAAAATTAACCTCATTAATCGGTAATTTGTACTTTTATTTTTCTTTGTCATTTCAGGCATTTCATACAGTGGCTCTATACTTATCCAGATATTTTCTTCAATGCGACTACACGTTCGGCTAGACTGACATTTTTGACAAAATTAATTCATCCACATTTTGATGAAAAAAATTTGAACTTTGAAATTGTTTAGATAATTTTTGTTTAAACAAATTGTTTACAAATACGAGATCCAGAAAAAATAATAGCGCCATTCGATTCTGCGGAAAAAATTGCATAAGGAGCATACATTGGTGGAGTCACATAAACAATAATTGTTTATTTACGTTCTAATAGTTTCTCCCTATTTCACATTTTAAACAATTTATTTAAACAAAAATTGCTTAAACAATGAAAAAATAATCTGACAAATTGATTGGAAATTTATTGTACAATTATTACCCTGCATTTTGCGAGGACGTAAAGCTGTCGCGAAAAAGTTGGAAATGTTTGAATATTTTTTCTTTCTTAAATCTTTCAACTTTTAAGTGTTCAATTCGAAGATACCTTTTTAAATTTTTAATTAAAAAGTTTTAGGTAAGTAGAACATAAAAGGTGCATCTCATCAATTTTGTTCGAAGATTTTCTTAGAATAATTTACTAGTTTTTCAGAAATCATAAAAAAAATCAATTTTTCCCTAAATTCTTTTGAATTAATTGCACTTCACAATATTATTTTTAGAAATTGTGAACGACTGGACATATTATGTATGAAAGGACCAATATCCCAAAGGCAGAACGCCAAGATGAGAGTGGATCAGCTAAAATACGACAGTCGTCACCTCACAGCTGCTTTGAACTCTTGGAGGAATCAAATCTTGCGTCGCCAGCAAGAAGAAGAAGAGAGGGAAGCTTTGCTCTCTCGAAAATTCACACCAAATGATCATGTCGATATTATGATAGATCATAATCTACAGTACAATAATAGTCTAAATAACGCAACGCATGGAGTGGATAATCTCATTTCTCACGGTGCCGATATCTTGGAAAATCTAAGATCCCAAAGAATGACTTTGAAAGGAGCACACAAGCGTCTCATAGACATTGGAAATACTTTAGGTTTATCAAATACAACTATGCGGCTAATCGAACAAAGAGCTCGGCAGGACGGATTCGTTTTAGTTGGCGGCATGATTTTCACTTGTATAGTTATTGTGATAGTATTTGTTTACTTCGTACAATAAAAGAATAGACGTAATACGAGTATTTTTAAAATCTTTATCTTATAATAAAAATGTTTAATGTGTTTATGTTATAGAAGGTCCAATTTTAAATGTGATTTATTTCCTATTTTTGTACATAAATCGAGCTAATCCTAACATGTTGATTTAGGATTAATAGAAATGATTGAATAATAGAAAAGTATACAAATCAGAATTTCGCGTTTTTCATTTCACGAAATTTCTCATTTATAGAAATATTTTAGTATCCCAAGAATTCCATGAAAACCTAAAAAAATCTCTTGAAAATAAATTCGAATTTCACCAAAAAAAATTGGATATTTTATAGTTGAGATGCCAACTTCATAACCGTGGCACAAACAATTTGAAAATTCAATAACTTTTTCAATTTTGACCAAAAAATAATACCAACAAACGACTCCATTAAAAAGAATTCAAATATTTAATATTTGAGGGGTAAACTTCACGGCAATTATTAATATAAATAGAAACATAAATATATGAGACAAAAAAAAATTGTATTTGCTTAAATTGGCTGCTATCCTATGAGTGATATTTCGAATATGTAAAAGAAAATTTCTAGAGCAAAAAGAAATATGAGTTTCACACTTCAGTAATTTTTAAAGTCATCCGTCAATCAATAAATTATAATTTAAGATCACAAACTCATCCGTTGTATATATATCCTAAATAATATATATTGTTCGTTTGTCCGTTAATCAATCAAACTTAAGGGTGCTGGATCCAAACTTTATTTCAAAATGCGATTTCCTCAATTTACTAAAAAACTGTTATAATTAGATTTTTTTTATCTCAGCAGCGATGCTTAATTTTTAAACAGAAGTATGCGCAAAGAGCACAGAAGTTTGTAATTGTTAAAATTAAATATTTTTTCGTTCTATACATATAATTCTAGTTAAAAAATGAGTATCGCTACAGAGCGAAAAAGTTTCTAATTACAATATTTATTTATTAAAACAAGGAAATCGACTTTTGAGGTTAAAACTTGGTTTTAACACTCATGAAGGTTATAAAATTGTTTAAGTAATTAATTAATACTTATATAATAAACTAATACTAATTAATAAAAAGTTGTATCGCATCATTTTTTGGGATGTTTCGCTTACACAATACACAACACACACACACACACACAATAATGTTTATGGATGTTGGATCCAAATGCTAATCTTAAAATAAAACTCCCTATTTTACTCAACAATTATTAGAATTAAAATATCTTTTTGCCCTGCAGATTTATTTTGTTTTAAAATAGAAATATGCCGATAGGGCGAAAAAATGTTTACTTTTAATAATTTTTGTAGAAACGAGGAATTCAAAATTTATCTAAAAATTCAAGATATTCAGTATATTCAAAAAGTATTAAAATTATAAATTTTTTCGTTCTGTACCCATTATTCAATTTAAAAATTCAGTAGCGTAAATTATTTAATTATAATATTGGTCAAATAAAATGAAGAAATCGTCGAATTTAGAACTTTGATCCAACAACCTTAATGTTTTGAAAACAGAATCTCTATAGTAAGTGGCGATGAAGATAAGAAAACATAATGCTGGAAGTGGCACTTAAAAGCGAGTGAAATACATCGACAAAAGTCTATCAGCATTTATAGAACATTCTTTAAAATATTTCAGTCATTCGCGCTCAATAAATTTTGCTGTATATACACACTAAATATAGATTATATCATTCTTTCGATGCAATAAGTATTGACCAAACAGCGAAACTTTACATATATTTATATCGAACTACTTTATCGAGGGAATTTTGAACAAACCCAAAATTTAAGCTAAAGAAACGTTCATTAGGGAAAAAAAGCGAAAAAGGGAAAAGACTGGAAGTGGTCCATGTACATCTTTGGTTTAAATCTTAAGGTTACAATTTGGATGCGAAACTCTTAACAAAATTTGGAATAGGAAAAGCAGTGCTATACAAAATATTTTAAACTCTACGGCAGTGAAGAGTGTATATATCAGTTTTGAATTTGCTTTGACAAGAATTTGCGTAAAAATATTCCAAACTAACTTTTTACACATCAACAAAAATTCGTAAGAAATGTGAAAAATCTCAAAATTCAATTTCATTATTTTACTCAACTTTTATAATTAGGTGTGTCATGTGGTGGATTTTCACCCCATTGGTGATCCTCTTCCCAAGCAGATTTTCTAACAGGAAGTAAATGAGAACAGCCAGTAGGAACTCTACTAGCTATAAGTGCATGAGAGGTGGTATGAATGTGTGAGAGTTGAGAGAGACTGAAAATAGATTTAAATATTATTATGGTTTATTATTTGCAGTTTACTTGGACTTCCGAAGAACCAAAATATAAATCCCTTTTCTTATCATTTATTTTCTTTCATGAAATTGCCTACCGTCTGCGATACGTCAGTCATCCATATATTTACGAATTTATCATCTAGTCTGTATGTGTAAAGCTTGCACTATTTTGCATTTAGCTCGAAACCACTATGCGAGCTATCAAAACATATGGACGCATCCATTTTGGTCGACACCAGTTTTAATATCAGCCACCAGGGAGCAGCAGCTCTCGGACTTACGTAGTTACGTACTCAGTTCTGTCTTCTGTGCTGGGTATTCATTTGTGAATACCTTTTGGTTTTTGTAAGCTATTTTGTGATAATCTCGAGTATGTGAATTGTACCGAGCCATCTAATCAGAAATTCTGTTATTGAAATTACAGACTTTCTCGCTCTGTGCGCATAATTCTATTTTAAAATTAAGCACCGCTGCAGAGTAAAGAAATATCGAATTATGATATTTGTGTTTGTAAAATTTGGAAATCGAATTTTGATGCTAGAGCTTGGTTTCAACACCCTTAATCCAGTCCCAAGAACACTCAACTCTGGTGGAGGGGGTAAGGCAGTCGTGAGCCCAAAAGTGTAGTCAGCGGTGGGGCTAAATTCATGTCTCGAACTATCGTTGCGCATCAACGTACGTGTTAAATAAGCATATGCGCAGTGTGTTCTGCGCAGTGAACTTGTTTATCCCCTCCGCTGACTACGTTTTCTGGCTCACCCACTCCAGCGGAGTTGAGTGTTTTTGTCTTAATCAACCGTACATAAGTGAGTAAATAAACTTTTTAATATAGTAGTGCCACTAACGGCCGCTTCGCGGCCGTCGTCACACTACTTGCCTTTCTATGTTCTTTTCTACATTCAATGCCAATGCTAATTTTCATTATTCAACATGGCCGCCTCCAATTTTAATCATGGCTGCCTTCAATTCGATATATTTCGAGTTTGATTCGAGATTTTCATGCGGTGTCTTTTTTATAAATAATAGGATAGTTAGGAACAAGATTAATTTCTATCAAGTGCTTTGAGATTCCACACTTAATTGCTCCAGTACAGGCAGTTCTTCTTGACTTTCTGAATCACCAGATGTATTTGTGTCAGACTTGATCACTTCTAAAGTGCGTTTAATCTGATTTTGCAATTGCCCTGCTATTTTTCGAACTGTAGTGTGATTCTGCTTAATTTCCTTCGCAGACTGCAGCATCCCGGTCCAACATGCAGCGCTCGTGTGAGCAAGATACAACTCCTTCCAGAGCTGAATACTAACTGGCGCTACACTAGGCCAGATCACTCCAGCGTTTGGTTCGTAAAGCGGATTCAACCACTTTTCCAGCATTTCTGGCTGATTTATATATGACCAGAGACTGCTGGTACGCTCGGAAAGTTTCAAACGATTTCTCTCTGCTTCAGAATCACCTAAATTTCGAAAAGAAATTATTATCAATTATTATCCAAACTTAATCCCTTCGTTAGATTTGACGCAATAATGCGTCAATCTTTTTTTTCTTTCAAAATTCGAAAGTTCAGATTCGTAATCAGCGCCATTAAAAACCCCAGGGTGACCACAAGATTCAATTTTTTTATTTCCCTGACACTTCCCTGACAGAAAAGTATTAAAAATACGAACAAATGTGGCCTGACATGTGGCCACCCTGAAGGAAACAAATCATATTTGCTTCTAAGAAGCAAAGTGCTCATTGAATGAGCTCAAAAGTTGATACAAGTTCATAGCTAGTTTTATTTTTTGACCCAGCTCTGCAATAACTAATATAAATAAAGGTGACATACCTAGAAAGGTACCATAATTGGAGTAGTAGGCATTCCTAAAAAGTTCGAGGAGTAGATCAGTCGTATATTCGAAACTGAATTGAAACTGGTAATGAAGTTGATAAAGGCAATCCAAAAATAGTAAAAAAGTCGGTGCGTGCTGCGAATTCTGTCCATGATAAGTAAAATACGCCCCGTGACGAGTACGAGTATAAAAAGGATGTCCAGCTTGAAGCCATTCTCGTTCGATCAGTGCTTGCAAGCCTCGTACAGTTCTACAATCTGGATTTAATATTACTTGTGTTAAACTCGTTACGATTAATGTCGAGTCGCGACCAGTAGAACCTATAACATGAATGTATTTCAATGTGATAAATAATTTATGTAAAATGTTGAAGAAGAAATAGGTTTGCACGCACTGTATTTTTTACAAAAATACCGTTGAAAGTTCGAATTTCAATTACGCATCTATGATGCCAAGTATTTAATAATGATGTCAGAGATTTATTAACGGATATTTGTCTTTAAAATGGAGAAAAGCTTTATGACTGCAAAATGCGTGAAATTTCTTTAAATTTCTAGCGGAATTTTTTTCTAGGGGAATTTAGTTAGATTTGAGAAGGTCTCTGTTTTGGATTTCGCTGGATTTGGGAAAGTCTAGTGTACATAGTGGCTTGGAATTGACGTTTTTCGAAATTAGAACTTTCAGAAGAAGCATTGTGAAACCTATAAATTGCAGTTTACTTATAAAATTTGACTTCAGCGCTTGTTACTTTTTCTTAACACAAAATCGTTTATCAAATTACTTTTTGAATTCCTACCGTGAACTAAAACTGCTGCTACCTCATGGTTAAGGCACTGCGCGGCTACACAAGCAGCGTTTAGAGCGCTCTGAACTCCTGATAACCAACCGCTCCCATCTAATCTTGAAAGCCACTGAGAAGTAGAACAACCAGTGTCATTGCAAGCTTCAATTAATTTACTTAAATTGTCCATTAAATCACTTGGACGTGGAACTGCCTTATGCACTTTTCGCCATTGAGGATAGGCTGCGTCCATTTCCGTTCCACCACCTCTAGCTCTTGCACTTTGTGCTTGCGTGGCAGACCTCGTGTCAACAATATACCTATGGCAATATTGTTTAATATTAAAGGACAATATACAAATATATTCTGACCAAACAATATATCGCGACAATGACACATTTTTTTCCTAAAATTTCATTTTTACCGTAAAAAATTTTGTTTATATTTTTTATTTTAAAAAAGCCTTTTTACTCATTTTCTTTTATAAAATTTAAAAATTTATAATGCCTTTGTTTACAAATGGAAAATCAATATATCGAATAATTACAATTAAATTTACGAATGCTCAGTCTCATACATAACTTACCGCTATTGTACATATTTAAAAAAATCATTTTACAACTCGCTATTAGTTTTTTTTTTCTTCTAATATTCGGCTAGTAAAACTGATCACGTGGTGACTATTCTAGGTTTGTATTCTAGGGGTTCTTGATCTCTGAAATTGATATTTAAAAACTTGTTGGAAATGACCCATAGCGATTATTATAAGGAACATCTATAGCAAAGATTAACAATAATAATACAAAATAAACATGCTATGAATATAATTTAAAATTGCACAATTGTAACCCTCTTATTAAATGAAAAGTTCTAAATTTTTAAGGCCTTGAGTTACAAATATGAAATGTGGAACAATTTAAAAATAAAATAAAAAATTCAATTTTTCAAGTTTAACTCTTTATTTATAATGTATCCAATGAGGGTTTACAAAGCTTTTATCCTTAAATCTATTTTATCACAGCACATCATATCCTATCTTATTTTCTATACTTATTTCTAATATAATTTTTTTGAGTCAAATTACAAATCGGAAGTTTTAAGTTTACAGTCTTTTAATTTAAAGTTATGAATTATTGCACAATTTTTAAAGCTTTACTTTGAATTTTTTAAAACTTGGATAGTCCTAAATTTTAAATTGTTTAATTTTCAAAATATCAATTTGTAGGATTTAAAGCTGTAAATTTAAAATCGGCAAAACTACATTTGCTCTTATGGTGTCACAATACGTAAAAAATCAAAAACTGGAGAATAGATTATATTTGTAGACAATGATTATAATATTACTTCAATAGATAGAAATTGACCCGTTTACTCTATGAATTATATATACTTTTCAAAGCCTAATAAATAACGTGGCTAAAAAAGGGACAAGATAAAAAGTACCAAAAACCTCAATGAATTTATGTTCGCATAACTTCAAGAGAACTATATATGGATAGACAAACTTGGAGGAGTATCGAAATTTATATAGCATATAAATTAAACTATATAGTAAGTACCAAGATTACGAAGTTAATTATGAGGAGTGGATAGATCATATCTAACATATAGGTGAGGATTATGTGGTGAGTTTACTTCGAGCACCAATTAAAATAAAATTAGGAAATCTTTTTTTAATCTAATGTTCTGAATCGCAAAATTCTAAGATGTTCTATGCAATCTGGAGTATCAGGATCCACCATTGCAATATAATGTTCTGTATTGTAAAATTTAAGATGTACTTTGGTGAACTTTGGTGGTTGAAGTTGTGACATTAAATGAATTCAAATAAGCACTAACACATATCTTCTACCACCCGAAGATTTTATGTTAGGTTTACCTAACTTACCTATCATTGCAGGATTTGCGAACACGATAATTAATGTGTCTGACATTAGTTAACTATTTATTAATTAATAATTAATTAATTAATAATTCATTAAATAAAGACATAGAAGATTGTTTTCTCCGTGGATTAAAACCGGAAATAGAATCAAACATTTCCGAATCACCTGACATCCCACTTACTTTCAAAATAGTGGTAAATAAAGCCATTTAGATTGAACGAAGACTCGCAGCAAAATCAGCCCTACGTACAAACAGGCGGAACAAAGATGAAAGCGTGGAAGAGGATCATTACAGAGAAAAAGGACCGAGGACCCCACATGGACTCGCAGAGACTAGGCCCGGTCGTTTTGTCAGAGAACATCATCTCAAATCTGTACAAGGGATAATACGAATGAAATGTATTGATTCAGTTACCATGTACGGAATGTCGATTTGAGTATGGAATGAATCGTTTTCGTCGAAAACAATATAGTATGACAATATATATGAGTTGTGCTAGCGCCGGAGCACACGTTGTGTGAGTGACGCCAATCCGATCTTCTCGTGTATTGCTCATTTCTTACATTTCATCAATAAAAGGGTTTTTTATGCCTTAACCGGCTTTTTCCCTAAAGTTGTGTGTTTTTTAATTAAACTTTTACCTATCATTTAATTTAATATTAGATATAAATTCAGTGCATTTTGGTTAAGCATTTTGTTCCTGAAATACATAAAAACATAAATAACTAAATGGTCGAACCTTTATTGGTAAGATCATTCGAATTTATTCATTCTCTAATATTCATTTTAAAACTTTCTGCAAATAAGTTCTTGTGTTACGTCGAGATTATAAATAGAAATCTCGACAATTGATTTTATGGTAGCACAGGCACTCCAGGTTGTTTACATGAACACATGTGTATTCTTTGTGTTGATTGCGAATAGAGAGAGAATAATACTAAATATAATTATGTCGATGCAAGAGGAAAACCAATTGACGGTAGAAATGTGCTCAGGTTGTACAATAATGAGGAGTATACAGCGGAATCTTGGCAACAATTAAAAAAAGAAAAGTACGAAAAGATAAAAGAGGAAGCTGCTGCTAATCTCTGTGTTTCGCAGAGATTGACAAAATGCGGAATACTGTCGGAAGAAAACTTTGAACCCATGTTTATAGGTTATTGTTTCAATTTCAATTATTGTTTCAATTGCCCCCATCCTCAAGTGTTTCTGTATTGTTACATCTGTGGACGACTTAACTACACAAGAACTTGTCCTACTTGTTCGAAAGATTATGTCACTCAGAATTCTGAGGCACCAGGTCTTGACCTCGACCTCGGCCTCGGCTCCGCCCAGGCACCGGGCCTCGACTTCGGCCTCGGCTCCACCCAGGCACTCGACAACGGCCCTTATCTCTTTTCTTTCTCTCTTATTTCTATCTAATTTCTTATTCGAAACGTTAAATACTTTATTATTTCTCCCCATAAAATCACTAATTTAAACGTTAGCATTTTCGAGACTCGAAATTATAGAAAAGAGAAATGAATATACATCTAGGTTTAACTATACTTGTATGTTACTTCAGAGACTTTTTAATTATAAAAAAAAGCAGCATCACAAGATTTGCTGACTAATATTAAAGAGTCTGATTTAAATTATTTTTATCGTGCTAATAAGTGGGCTTTGCGTACACCATTTTTTAAATATGATGATTAATATATGACTATTAAAATAAAATTAGGAAATCTTTTCTAAATTTGATGTTCTGAATCGCAAAATTCTAAGATGTTTGTAACACGGCTGTTACGTGGATTGCCTACGTGCAGGCGAAGGGGCGGGGGCACGCCGACGAGCAGCGGTGCTGCGAGTCGTCGGTCGGCTACCCCGCGCTCTTGCCGTTTAGACAGATAACTGAACGGACGTACCGATAAACCTCTCTCTCTCTAATCTAATCTTTGAGTGAGCCTCGCTGGCTACTTAGTTTTCGTGGTGTTGCTTGAGTTTGTTCTGCCGGCTTTGAAATCTGATTGTTTGTAAGTAAAATATAGTTTTATTTCATATCCACTTGTGTCTTTGTTTCTAACTCCCAGCTGGTAATTTTCCTAATTCCCCTCCCCCATTAGTAATAATCGCACCAGATTATATGTTCTATGCAATCTGGAGTAGCAATTTCAATCAAGTTAGATCAAGGATCCACCATCGCAATATAATGTTCTGTCTTATAAATTTTAAGATGTACTCTAGTGAATTTTGGTGGTTAAAGTTATAACATTAAATCAATTCAAATAGGCGCTAACACATATGCCTATCTCGTATACGAAGATAGTGTCTATCTAAGGTGAGAATTCTGCAGTGAGTTTGATTCAAACAAGACAATGAGAGATGCCATTCTGCGCGTACGTGCATGTAAAATGACCAGCATACTGAACGCGATAATGATTGATCAAATAAAATCAGTGCTTTGCGAAGATCGATTTTCAAACGAAGAATCACCAACCAATCTTATCCCAGAGGATATGTGCATTTCTGCAGCTGTGGCTGCGAAGATCGCTTTTCAAATGAAGAATCACCAATCAATCTCATCCCAGAGGATATATGCATTCCTGCAGCTTGTAACATGGCTGTTACGTTGATTGCCTACGTGCAGGCGAAGGGGCGGGGGCACGCCGACGAGCAGCGGTGCTGCGAGTCGTCGGTCGGCTACCCCGCGCTCTCTCGTTTAGGACAGCTGTCTGCCAGGACGCTTGATAATCTCTTTCCGTTCTCACGTGAGACCAGATACAGTTTTGCTGCTTTTGTTCTTGTTGTGCTTGACGCTAATTCTTATTTGTTCTTCGGGGCTGGAGCCCGCGCTCGTGTAAACCGTAAGTTAAATATAGTTTTGTTCTTATAATTGTTCTTTATTATTTCTCGCTCCCTACTGGCAATTCCCCAATTCCCTTCCTTTTTAGTAAAATTCATCACGAATTATACCAGAAAGAGGAAGTTCTAAAACTTGATAAGACTGTCAAAACCGTAATTGACGCGGATACTTTGAACACCATCATAACAGAACAAATCAAATCAGGTTTCGAAAAGATTTCGACATCTGACGTAAAGGATAGATTCTCAACAAAAGATGACGTTGATATTAAATCAGAGGTTAAAGTAACATCAACTCTAGCCAGAAAGGATTTTATTGCATCAGCATATGCACGATTTCCACTAATCCCGTCGCGAACCAGAACTGTGTCTACATATACGTCTACAACTTCCAATTATTTTGAAGCTGTCCATTACATGGACGGACTAATTTCAAATAACATATACTTTAAAAGATCAGGACTATTGTGGTATTAACACCTATTAAAATATTTTTTGATTTTAATGTTCTGAATCGTAAAATTCTAAGATGTTTTATGCAATTTCGAGATGAGTTTGTTGGTCGAAGTACACACGTCAAATCAATTAAAAATGACGTTGACCTCGCGTACCGTTGAATTAATTAAAACTGGCACTAATTTCGTATGGATATTTTGTATACGAAGAGTTAAATAGTGCCTATCTGAGGTGAGGATTATGAATTCAGTTTGGGGTGAACACCTATTAAAATGAAATTAGAAAATATTTTTTTATTTTTCTGTTCTGTATCGTAAAGTTCTAAGTCGTTTTGTGAAAAGTGAAAATATGTGCCTTTCACACATATCAAAGACGAATTTCTTGCAAAAAGAAGTAATAGAGTTAAATTTAACCTTAACGTTTATTTAGGATAATTGTCCATGCAGTAATAAAATATATGTATCCAAGAATATCTACTCAAAGAAAACATTGGATGAATAGGAACCAGTAATGAATGACCGATTTCAATCAATTTAAATAAATTGATCAAATCGAAAACCAAAAATAGGAAGACATTAATATTAATAATCAGAGAGCGGACAAGCCTGGCTGTGATGTTGCGCACCGAGCCATGCTAGGCAGTTAACTCACTTATTCTAACTCTATAATGTTAGAGCGAGTGTGCACAACTTTACAGCCAGGCTCGTCCGCTCTCTGTTAATGTTATGAATCGTAAAATTCTAAGATGTGTTACGGTAGGCCCTTAAAATTTATTATTTTAAGGAACCCACGTGATGATCTACACAATTTTGCAATTATATGGTCAAAAGATTGTGCATTTAAAATTAAAAGATTTATTGAAATTAGTCCTTCTTTGCTGGTTCCTTTTCTTAGATTTTTTTACTATACAGAACATTACATGCAAAAAAGATGGCCTAATTTCAATTAAGTTAAATCAATGGATGAAGTCGAAGGTCAGGAATGGGAATAACTTATTGTTAGTACCCTCTATTATATTATAATGTTCTTTATTGTAAATCTAAGATGTAATCTAGTGAATTGTTACGTTGCAACATCGATAGGACTATCGAAGAGTTTCTGACTAAGGGCGTAATGTCAAAATTTGTAGCACGTTTAAGTTTAAACTATCTTGGTTTACACGATTTCAGTTGGTGTGGGCGGAGTACAGAAAAGGTTGGGGATACTTACCGGGTCGCACTACGTCATATGTTGCTCAAAAGCACATATACGTCAACTTTTATGACAGTGAGAGAATTCCTATCAGAATTGCGATTGGTAAGGTGATAAGTATGGAATCAAAAACGGTGGAACAAATGCGACAACTTGCAAAGAAGGTCGACGTATTTGATAATTACATGAGAAGGTTTCAAGAAATTGCGTCAACGGAAAGCTTCACTTCACAAGAAAAACGAGTGGGACGAAAAAATTAGGATAAAATCAGGTCGCCATCTTTTTGGATCCAAATCTCTAATAGGATTTCTACAGTATACACCGTCTTCGCACAATTTCTTCAAACAACATAATTATTCATAAGTGGCAGTGTTATTTCTTCTTGCAAACTTAGGGGCCCCTGAATTTACAAGACTCTTTACATTTCCATCAGGCAGCAATGAGATATAACACTTGTTTGCAATTGTTGCAACTATGCGATTATTTGAAAATCAGGCAGAAAACGTTCAGAAGACCTCCCTGAATGCCCTCCAGCAAGAATCGATCCAAATAATTATAAACATCCATTGTACAGATTGTGCACATTGATAAGATAATGAGGATAATGAACAATTCTGCGATATATACCAACGTAACAAACTTGGTTAACGTTGGAGTGATAGACGCCGCCACCGTTGAGAAGTGGATTAGGAGAAGGACATTATCTAACGTCTTCATCCAAAGCAACGCGACACCGAGACTGTTTGAGATTCCGTTGTCGTTGTAACATGGCTGTTACGTAATGTCCCCTCAGCGCCCGCGTCTAGGTTCGTCACTGGCCGGTCAGTTTGCCCGAGGTTCGGCGGACGTTTCCGATTGTTCGCGAGGACGACCGGCTGATTTGGTTGGGAGCTTACTCGTTTCTGCGTGTCGCATGAATAAGCTCTGCTGCTGTCACCTCGTGTCGTTTGTCGTGCCTTTTGGCGTGCTGTTACGTTCACCTTTGCGGCTATCTCGTGCGCGAGAGTTCACATCAGATTTGTGTTTTGGGATTAACCTTTTTTGCTGTGCCGAGTTGCGCGGAGCTGGCCCAAATCGCCACCCACATCACCATCGTCGCAGGCCAACCTGACTCTGAGGGGTTGCTGATTGTTTGTTCGCCGATCCATCCCGTTTCGATTGCACTACGTGCTAATGTAAGTTTATTAATAAATTACGTTATTTTAAATGGTGTTTCTCGTCATTTACCCTCACGGCCGGATTCTATCCCACCATCCCTTGGAATAATCCTAACCCGATTATATTGTATAGTGTTAAATACACGCTACCATCAGTCGATAACGCGTGTCTCATAGAAGATGTTTTGTCGAGCTCCTCAGAGGTGTCTTTTCGTAAGAACGCACGTCTGATAGATCCCCAGTTCTACGCGAGGATCATGAACAGTTATGATGATTTTAGAAGCATTCGTTCCACTACGATTGTTATGTGAAGGTCAATAACTTAGTACCCTCTATTATATTATTTTGTTCTTTATTGTAAATTTAAGATGTAAGCTAGTGAATTGTTACGTCGTGTAGCGAATTTTCCCAAAATTAATCGGATAATACGCGATGCTACTATCTACACTAACGTAACTAATGGAGTAGAAGTTTGTACCTCGATTGTGTATTAAATAAATGGGTTTTTTATGCCTCTAGTAGGCTTTTTCCTTCAAGTCAATTGTATCATTTAAAATCCTATTCATTAGTACGTAATAACTTTAAATTTATGTGGGGTTTTTCGGTAAAATAGAGTTAAATTCAGTGCTTTAATTCTTGATCTCAACTCATATTTTAAACGAAAAAATAAAATCTGAAATTCGTAAATTATTGATCTAAGTTGTCGAACCTTTTCCGGTAAGACAATTTGAAACAAAACATGGCGAAATCAGAATCTGATGAAGCCATCCCGCTAGGCAATGCAGCCGAGTATGACCCAAATGGTGACTTTCCGACTGACATGTGCTACATATGTGCTATCTTCTGTATGAGAGGAGCTTGTTATGAAAGCACTCAAAAAAGGGCGAAGGTTTTCACTAGTTAAGGGTATGCTCCACGGTGACGACGTAACCAAGTTTTTGGCGCTCACCATGTCCAGACGGAATCATATATCGCTCTCAAAATTTGGAATACAGGAAATGAGACATTAAATTGCGTTTGTATATTTAGTTGTAGTCAAAATTTTGAAAAAAAATCAAGTCGGTAAAGTAGGGATCTGATTTTTTTTCAAAATTATGGCTCCGACTAAATATACAAACGTAACTTAATGTCACACTTCCTATATTCCAAATTTTGAGAGCAATATATGATTTCGTTTGGACATGGTGAGCGCCAAAAAAATTTTTTCACAACCAAGCGTAGAGCATGACCTTAAAACACAGTAAAGAGAATTACGACCCGAATTTCGAAAATTGCATGAAAAACATTGTAATATGGCTGTTACGTTGGTTACCTGCGTGCAGGCGAAGGGGCGGGGGCACGCCGGCAAGCAGCGGTGCTGCGAGTCGTCGGTCGGCTACCCCGCGCTCTTGCGATTTAGACAGTGAAGCCTCGTTGGCTGTAATAGTTTTCTTAGCTGGTGCTAATCTTTATTCGTTCTTCTGGCTTTGAAGCCACTCTTGTACCCGTAAGTAGAATATAGTTTTTGTTAATATTCAACTGTTTGTTTATTATTTCTCACTCCCAACTGGTAATTTCCCTTCCCAATTAGTATTAATCAACCCAGATTATAACATGCTGAGAATTCTATCTCAAGAGGAAGAAGAAATTCGACAAAAACTGTTAAAATGGGAAAGAACAAAGCACCAATAATTTGTCTATTTTTGCGTTATCTAGCGTCTGAGTTTTTAACCTACCAAATGAGCGATTAAAGCCTTTTCAGATTGATTCTAAATTAAGACATAACATTAAATAAATTTATGTTAAAGTTAACAACTTAATAAAGTTGTAATTTATTTATCACCCTTCCCCTTTCTTCTATCTTTTAATTAAAAATCTAGCAAACTCCTTTTAGCGCATTTGTCTAACCATATAATCTATTAATGAATCTATCTAAATAAATAATTATAATATTACGATCGTTTATTGTGTGCCCTGTAAAGAATACAAGTCGCATCCAAATTGCGGGATAGTTCCCTGCAATTCATATCACACAATAAACGATTGTTATAATATAATTATTTAATTTGTCGGGCAAATAATGGTCGTAAGCATCCACTACTCCCGCAACGAATACCTATCTAATTGAAATGAGCATTTTGCAGTAAGATTAAGGCGAACACCTATGAAATTGAAATTAGGACACCTTTTTTGCAATTTATGTTCTGATGAAGATTTTGTTCTGCGCGCGCCTGTTTTTTATTAGGCTTCTTAGTCAATAATAAATTCAAAAGATTTTAAATATAGACTTTAACGAAATGTGTCTGCAAATAGTGCCATAAAAATGATAGAATTCCAGAAATGTGCATTAAAAAGAGTGCATTTTTAAATTGCAAACGTTCGAATTGAATAATTAAAAACTGAGTGACTTAAAAACAACCATGTTCAAACTACAGCTTTAAAAACTCAACAATGAGAAATATATAATTAAAGATCTTTATAAAGATTTCTTTATAAAGAATATAAAAAACAAATATAAATAAAAAACATTCCAACTTAAAATGTTCGCAATAACACCCTGGTTAGTGATAATTTTGATGGAGCAAAATTTGGTAATAATAATCGAATTAATATTTCACACAATATTCGCATATAGGTTTTCGACACCCATAAATAAAAATAGTCGGAAAGAAATTGAGAAAACAAAAAAGATAAAGGTAATTTCTCTACCAATCTATGGTACATTCTTCAACCCCCTAAAAAAAAAAGTGTCAGAAAACTGTCAATCAGTATTTGACACAAATTTTCGTATCTTTACAATTAATTCCCGGTAATTTTAAAATATTGCTCCATAAAAAGTTACACGTATAATTTTCAACGAAAATAATGATATGGACAAAAGGAATGTTTAGC
Organism: Synergus gifuensis; assembly: GCA_904066015.1. NCBI lineage: Eukaryota > Metazoa > Arthropoda > Insecta > Hymenoptera > Cynipidae > Synergus > Synergus gifuensis. Next base: position 153,280 of record CAJFCO010000064.1, read on the forward strand.
ATTACCCACGTCTTCCTGGTCCCAAAACAGCATTCAACAGTCTTTCATCTTCTTTGCATCTTTTACCACTTGCGCCGGATAATGGCTGGCTGCTTCTAATTAAAATACTCTGCAACAAAAAGCTCTTCTTGTACCTATTCAGTATATCATTTTCTTTAGGTTAATCGAGCCTTTTTGATCTCTTAATACTTTTTTTAAATGACTCGATTACGAACTACATATTTATATAAAAAAAAAGAAAAATATTTACCCCTCCTTCATGTCTATAGCAAAGAGCGGGAAATCTTCCACCTTCTCTGAAGCTGGCAGAGGCAATTATAATGTTATCTTCGACATGACGTGGTACAACAACCACTGATGGATATGAGCTACACACATTGTAATCTCTATTTAAATGACTGATGCGCCATTCCTCTGCATGTGCAGTTAATAATCTAGACCATTCGGAAACCGGAAGGAATGCAGTCCATCCATCTTCTACTTGCACCTTTGAATTATTCGTGATCTGAGGCCTGTAGGAGAAAGGATGTTGTTCCATTTGTCCTATTAAGAAAGTCAATTTAAAATATGTTTAATTAAAAATAGAGTACTTAAATCTTTAAGCACTGTAACTTTTGTGACAAATAGTATATTACACCAAACGTGCAGGAGGTTGAAAGCCCAGTTCAGGGCTTTTAACCTCCTGCCCGTATGGTGTATACTATTTTTCTTTATAGCCGGTCGAAAGTACGTTCACTAATTATATTTTTCACTATTATAAACAATACAACCACGTTTCATTCGGGACCTACCCCGACATTTGCAAGCACGAGCGGAGCGAGTGCTACTGGTCGGGGGCAGGTACCAAATACTTTTATTTTTGTTATAAATAAAAAAAACATCGTTTCTTTAATTTTCTTTGCTTGATTAGACACATATAAACACACTGATAAATTCCGCAAGCAAGCAGTTTTCAGGTTAATGAACATAAAAACAAAAGATAAAATGTTTTGCTCCCGCTCTTATAGAGGGCGTTCGTGTAATCTTACCAATGCACAAATTTTAGGCTTTCTGCTTTAAAATTGATGCTGAAAGTACGTATTTTCGACCGAGGTATAAAAAAAAGGAAGTTTAACAGTAACAATTGTGTAAATATGCTTCATGTGTACTTCAAACAGAATTTAAAATTTGAGAATCTTATAAATTGAACATTTTAAACTCACAGGCTTCACAGTAATCCAAAACAATATTTTAGAGGAAATAGGGTGCTTAAGAAATAAAAATAAGGGACTCCAAAAAGTACATAAATAACAAATAAATCAACATATTTGTAAGAAAAGTCGAACTTAATTGCGGATACCTTAAGCTGATCAAACTATAAAAAAAGGTGATTGTGAAGTATGAACTCAACTTTCTATGCTTTAAAATTTGAATCTTATAATTTCAATAAGAACAAGAAATAAATTATTCAATTAATTAAATAAAATAGAGATAAATTACCCAATGACAATAATTTGTCTAAAGATTGAGCGACATTGTTCAAATCATCAGTGGAGCTTATATCCAGTTGCAGAATACGAAAATCTTTGCATTTTAAAATAATGCTTCCTCCCATAATTTGACTATGTGTTTTCTTTTCCATGACATCGATGTTTCGGTAGAGTAACTGATAAAGAAAAAAATCAACTCATTATTATTTGAATCTATACATGCTTCAAAGACACGTAAACGAACATTTAAAAACTTGAGTTATAGAAAATAAATCAGGTTCAGATATACCAATTGTTTGACCACAAAAATGAATATTTTTGAAAAATGAATTGGGAGAAGTTAGAAAATATATTAAGGAGATTCTACCGTAAAACGAATTAACGTTCAGAAAAGGATGAAACTTGAAACATAGTTAGTTAAATGCATAAAAAATAATCAGTTAAATTTTTAAGATTCTGGGGTACCTAGGAGCTAAGATATTTTAATAAATATTTTCCGTCATTTAACATGTACTCTTATGGAAAACTACCTTTTCATTGCATTCAATTACCCACCACACATTTATTAACGGTTAAATATCGATGAAATCTTTTATAATAGTGAGACAAAGATATAAAAAACATTTTTAGCTTATAATATTGTTAGAAGGGTACTTGTAAATCTCAAAAAATACCTGGAAATTCTTTTAATCCTGCAAGCCATAATCTTTAACCTTCGGAGTACGCACACTATTTTAAAACTAAACATCCGATCAACTTGAACAAATTTTAAGATATTTTTCAAACATTGTAAAATCAATTCGCGTATTTTGAAAAAGTCGTTAAAATTATTCACAAATCGAAAAAAAATCATTACAAAAGTTTTTGGAAAAAAAAAAATTTCTAAAAAAATGAATTTTTGGCCAACATTTTTGCTTTGAAAGATATTCCTGATAAAATTAGGTTTGTGTATCTGACAATGAGAGAACCTGTGTTCTCTGAGGATTAAAAAGTCTTGAAGAAAATCTTGATATATCATAAAATTGCACTTACGTTAAAAAAACGTTTTAAAATCGTCCTAAAAACGTTTTAGATTTTCATATTCAAAAATAACTGAAAAACAGGACTGCCCTGCCAAATACAGGACGTACGATCACTAATGAAAATTTTTGATTTCAGTTATGGATTCCACCAGCAAATTTTATTCGACATGATGCCTAAACTACAATGGCCGCCATTTAATTTCATGGCTTGTATAACCGCCATAACGTATTTAACCCTCATCTAGTATTATATTTTAAATCTTTGTCTAAACAATGCTGAACAACTGTAGGTATTGGAATTATTACAACTGATGAATAAATTGTTATTGAAAATTTAAATAATGAATAGTTTACTTACCCAGAGTTCTTGACGATCTGCTTGTCTTGACGACAAGATAAGATGATGACCCGTGATACAAAGCGTGCCTTCCAAGCTGGACCCTTTTCTATTCTCATCAGTTTTGTCGGTCAAGAGAACATTATCGACTTGGTGGACCGAAATATACTCGGCGAACTCCATTTCTGATATTACTCTCTTCTACGAGTTGCTTTCAGCCGCCAAACTTGGCTGCAAATATTTAGATCTCTACTTTAGTTCACACATGCCGATTATAACTTTAAGTTATACGGCACGAAAAGATCAAAGTGTTTCGTAAATCATTAAAAGAAAACTCAAGATAATTAGAAACTTTTTTAGTTCGGTAAGCTTTGTTAGACAATCAGAATATTGAAAAACTACACTCGATTATTTGAATTTCCAAAATTCACACACTGCTGCTTGCTTGCCATTTCTTCTAGCTCCTAGCTTGTTCTGCTGGCGTCTGGCGTCTGGGTCTGGCGGGTCTGGCCACGTCTGGCGTTCTGTTCTTTCTTCTTTGATTCTTTCCTGGCTTCCTGTTTCAGCATTCTACACTTTTGTTAGCCTGCGCGCGGGGCAACGTCCATTCTGTCTGTCGCCCATCCATTATGAGCGGATGCGCCTATCAACACGGTTGGGTAAATAAAATACATAAGGTAAATTACATGGTTTTTTACAGTAATTTACTAAGTATTTTACATCGAAAATACCAAATTCATATAGAGTGGGGGGTTTTCTACATAAAATACGTCATTAACATAAGTAGAAAACCATTTATAAGGATGGTGTCCCATGGATCCAGAATGCGTTACGTTTTTGCGTAAAACCATGAGAGTGAGAGAGATAGTAGTATTAGGGCGTCTCTTTCACTCTTGTGGTTTTGCGCAAAAACGCAACGCATTCCGGATCCATGGGACGCCATCCTAATATGTAAAAAAAACTTCGAGTGACGCGTCACTTCACAACCCTGCCCATCAATGAACGTTGAGCAGGGTTGTGCATGTAATATTTTAAACTAAACGACGCAACCCTGTTTTTTGTTGGAATCTTATGGAAATCAGGGTTGGGGCGTCATGTTTACAATAAAAAACAGAGGAAGGACATTTAAAATTGAACATTACTGTAATGTTCAACCTTAAATTTCCTTCCTTTGCATTAGTAACACATGCCCTTAATGTCTTCCTTTAAAAACATGTCATCCTAACCCTGGTTTCCATAAGATTCTACACTCGACTCTTCCAATATTAACGAAATCTAAAACATAGACCCTCCCAATATTAACCAAATTCCCCTCTCTCTATATGTATGTACAGTGCCTTGCATTAATGCCATCCCTTGAAAACAAGTCAACCCACCCTTGGTTTTCATTAGAATCTTATTGAAACCAGGGTTGGGTTGACTTGTTTTCAAGGGAAGGCATTAATGCAGGGCACTGTTAAGATTCATGTTTACCTTCCCCCCCAAACATGTCAACCCAACCCTGGTTTTCATTTGAATCTTATGGATACCAGGGTTAGGTTGACATGTTTGAGGGAGAAGGCATACATGAATCATACTGTACACTCGAAGTTCCCAATAGTAAATTTCCCAAATAGTAAAGAATTCCTAATAGTAAAGTCATTCCGTTCTCAATAGTAAAAAGAATCTCTCACAATCAACACTTGATAACTACTGCGCATGTGTTGCACTTGGCAACTGATTGGTTTTTATTCGCACTTGATATGACGCATGCGCAATTGATGTGACATTTGAGAAAAGGAATTTCTTGACTATTGGGAACGCCTCTTGTTTGGATTTCTTTACTATTAGGAACTTCGAGTTTACTGACAATTTTCGAACACTAGACGGACCGAGATTGGCAGAGATTGGCGGGTGGGGAGTTTTCCACGTAAAATACGTAATTTACATAAGTACAAAACCATGTATGTAAATCAAAGATATTACTACATCACTAATATCTTTGTGTAAATCTTTGGCACTAATATCTTTGTGTAAATCTTCGAGTGACGTCTCACTTCACAAACCTAGATACTATCCATCCCTGCCCATGGTTTATAGATTTCAACCAGAAAAATAACCTCGAGGAATGTTTAAAAATCAAAATTCATACACTGATTTAAAGAAAATAAAGAAAGTATCAACTGTATACACAATAAATGAATGTTTCTTCATTATGAATAATAAAATCTTGAAATTCAAGAGAAATCTAATATTTCAAATTCTCCGCCCTGTCGCGGTCTTGCCGGCAAGGCGGTGCGCCGTCCATGCTTCAACTCGTGTGGACCCCCTTTTCTATCAGTAAATTGCGCAGTCGCAGCAGGATCTTCTGGTTAGAAGTGTCCATTTTGATCACATGTGAGTATCTTGACTCTTACTTCTTTTCAGTGAAAATTGATGGTGCTCATCGCTTGAACGAGCCGACGACCATATCAACTCTGACAGTAAGCGTCGACCTGGTTTGTATTAATTCAAAAGTGCGCGTCTCTTTTTTTCAAGTTGCTTAATTCGACGGGATCGGTCATTGTACCGATGACAACGGGCCACTGGCAATGTGGCCAATGTGGCCAACGCTATTTCGCGCCATCTTCATCCTTATTTTCCCGAAATTCCATTTCAAACTTCCAAAAAAGTAGACAACTCCCCAAATTTCTCACCCCTTTTTTCAATCGCACGCTTCTTGGAATTTGTCCGTTTGCCGATTGAGTCCCTATCTCATAATAATTTGCACGTGAAAAACCGCCGCTTTCATTTTCATTTTCTTTGGTTAGCCTCGCCACTTCCGTATTTTCTGCATTTTCTGATCAAATTACACAGGCCAGTCGGGCATTCCGTACGACTTTTTCTATTTTCGTCAGTATTTCACCTTTGAAAAATCATTTGCTTTTACCTAGTTGTATTTAAATTCTCGACAGCTTCCTGCTCCAAAAATGTTAAGTTTCTTGCCACATGGTCATTTGCCCCGGTATTGGCCAGTCATTCGGTTAATAATGATCCATGCATAATATCTTCTCCTCTCTTAAATTACCTCTTTTTTTTACGTCTTATCTCTTTATTTTAAGTCGATTTCGCCGATTTACCGAGTGTACTATCTAAAGTCCGGATCAAAGATCTGCCAAAAAAAAATTGAATCTATAAACACACCAAATTTAGTTGTGATTGATAAAAGTTAAAATTCCTGAGCTATTTCGAAATTGTGATGTTATTTTGTTTAAGTTGGTTGTACAGAAATTCTTTTATTTTATTTTGGGTAAACTTTCGTCTTTAGTTTGAAGATTTTGTAAATTGCATTGACTTCTATAGATAGATGACTTTTATTGCCATATGGGGTTGTGTGTTCGGAGACCCGTTATTACCATCCCAGAATTTAAGTGATTCCTAAATCGTGTAACAACGCCAGCAATTTTCTTAATTCTTTTTGTATACGATAGAAAATCATTTTGACAGTATGATTTATTTTTTTTAATAATTTAATTTCAATTTTTCATAGGATAAAGAATTTATTTTTAATTGTATTGGATAAGCATTTTTCTATAATGAGCAATAAGAGTTATAAATCAAAATTTAATTTTTCCCACATGGTACATAGTATTCCCCCCACACTTAAATTTTTTTTGTGGAGGAATTCTCTTTCTTTCCTCTATTCTCGAAAATCTTCCCCTTTTTCCCCCTTTTTTTTACAATGTTTAAATACATTTTTGTAAGAATTATCACATAGTTTGACTTTCAAGACATTAAAAAAAAATCGAGAAAATGAAATCTGAATTAATTAGGTGTGCTATATCAAGTAAAAAAAAGGAAACTGTCTGTTGATTAGAAAAGGTCGATTTGGTGCAATTACAATTTTTTTTTAAATACCTATGTGTAGAAATGATGCGTCAAAAGTTCCTAATAATAAAATACAAATTATCATAAAAAAATATTATATTAATGTATTTTCACTCCGCTTACACTATTAACAAAATCCCCTTTTTTCCCTAAAATTGAACTACTGAACTGCTGGCATCTCTGATTTCAATATTTGAAGTACGCGGAAAAATTCTCTTCGTATGCGAGCGCGCATGTGCCGCTAAATGTATTTTAAATGTATTTTTTCTAGATGTATACATAAATCAGTTTTTAAAAGATATTTTTGTTTTTCAACAATGTGGATCAAAAAAAACTTTAACGTACATTGCTTAGATTCTTAAATACATATAAGTTTCTTTAAAAGTTCAAGATGTGTTTATATTTCTGCAAGTTGTGAACCAAAAAATGTTTTTATAAATCTTTATTTCACGTAGACTTATAAAATTCGTAGACTGAATTAAGAGAAATGTGTAGAACTTAATGCTCTATTTTAAGATGATTCTGTTCCTCTAGGCTACGTTGTGAACAACACAATATTTAATATGCTTTGTGTAGATTTAGAAAATTGACTGAATAGAACATTATAACTATATAGAAATGAATAAAAATATAAAATTTCCTTAAAAAACTTTTTTTTTCTTCTTTTCTACATGTAACAATTAATGTTTAATCTTTTCCTCTTTTTCGTAAAAAAGAAAAATCACCCCTTTTTCCCTTTTTTGAACTCATTTTATGCTGTGCACACCCTGTTCCCAAGAAAAAGAAACCGAGTAGAAAGTTTTAATCGGTCTGAGGCTTTCATGAATCCGTATTCTTAAATAATAAGAAATTTCTTATAAAATATATTGCAAAGTAGTTTATTTAAAGATTTATTTACTTTGTAAACACAAACTCTACTGATTTGTCTGTTATATTCTTGAAATCGGAATCTGTGTTAAGTTATGATTTTCCAGTAAACAGCTTTTTGCAATTGATCAACGATTCTCATTCGAAGCAGAATTTTCCAAAAATTGAATAAACGAAAAAATTCATCATCGACATTTTCAGTATTTTCTATCTTGGTGTATGTCTTTTGAACAATTTGTTCTTTTTTTTTGTAAGTAACTATTTTAAAACGTATTTCATGTACATTAGGACCATGGCTGTTCAGAATTTTTAAAATGATTTTGAACTGTATTTTGAATTTTACGTAGGACAAAAAAAACAGTATTATTAATTAAATTTTTACTTTTAGAATACCTAAGATCAAAGATGGCAGATATTGAGGACACCCACTTCGAGACCGGAGACTCTGGAGCCTCTGTAACGTATCCTATGCAATGTTCTGCACTTCGGAAGAATGGTTTTGTCATGTTGAAGTCTCGACCTTGCAAGATCGTCGAGATGTCCACTTCTAAGACTGGAAAGCACGGTCACGCCAAGGTCCACCTCGTCGGCATCGACATATTTAATTCCAAGAAGTACGAAGATATTTGTCCTTCCACACACAACATGGACGTGCCATTCGTTAAGCGAGAGGATTATCAGGTAAATAAATTCTAACTAATAACTAAATACTTCTAAATACAGAATTAATTTTCTCAATTTCGATTTACAGGGTGGGTCGCTAGGTACTTACTAATTTTAATTACTCATTAATTGAGTTGGGTTTATCTCAAGTATTTACTCTTAACAGTGGATTTTATAATAATAATTGTTATCTATACACTTAATCGAAATCACAGCCATACTTTCATGGGTAGCCAAGACCGAGAAATCTCCCACGGAACGTCTTATTTAACAAAGACAAAGCTGATTGTTTTGCGCAATGAGGAAACCACCTTGCATAAACCAAAAAACCTTTAAAAAATTATTTTTTGTCCAATCCCCCCCCCACCCCGAAAACGCTCCTTTTGGTGTCTACTTAACCAGCGTGAAGTTCCCAATATCAGTTCGGTAACTACAGCGGGTGCATAAACACTTTACTTTTACTTTTTTCATCGAATTGCTATGCTTAATTGATCTATATCTATATCGGTCCGGTAGATCAGCTGAAATTGTGTCGACCACTCCAAAAAATTACGTTTCGAGAAAAACGCGTTTAAAGTTTGCAGTACGGAAAACACATGGTCGAAAAATATGAAGAAAAATCATCTTACCCTTAATTAACGACTACAACGACGCCTGTTTCATACAAGATTCCTAATTAATAAAAAATTAATAATCCTAATTCTTTATTAATAATTAATTAATATTCCTAATTAATAATTAATTAATAATCCTAATTAATAACGCGCTAATTGTGCCACTTCCGATACGCTCCGAGGTAAAAGAAAGTTTATACCTTATTTCTAAGGGTATATAGTGACTGAAAATGAAAAAAATTCGATTTTTCGAAAATTGTAAACCTTACTATCCCCTTGGAGCGCGTTGTGGTTTCTGTAGACCCAGATGCGCCAAGATATGTTGAAAATATCTTGAAAGTTTTTAATTTTTTTTTTTTTTTTTTTCAAATATATTTGTTCGTGATATCAGTGTCGTGTCATTTCTGGCGGGAAAAAAATATCTGTGGAAAAATACGCTTAGAAGCTGCTTTGTAGCAGGTAAGATTGTTAGCGTCTACATAGCTTACAAAGAAAATTTTTTTTTTTTAAAAAAAGGAAATAAAAAGTGAATTTGTGAATTACTGTTGTATTACATTTATTTATTTGCCAATACTGATTCAGCAACAACGACCAGATACATAATTTGCATGGTTCTTATTTGTAACGAGCATCGCCGCGCCGTTTGGACAAAGTTTTCTGAATAGTTACATTTTTTTAATACGTTTCATATCTTTTTATGCCTTAATTTTAATAAAAGTATACACAATTTAAAAAAGAAGTTTATATTTACTCAACCAGCTCCTCGAAACATATTTACTATTTTCAGATTGCAAAATCTGTTAACATTTCAATATATATTTACATTCTTATCAGAGAATGTATTAGATTTGTGTAAAATTTGACCACCCCCATTTTTTGTCCAATGTCCACGTTTTGTTAAACCCGAAAAACATGTATAAAAAAAAGCATCGTTACATGGTAGAGTGACAGAAAGATATATTTTTTCAGAAAAAAAAAAAAAACACAATTTAAGGTGGTTGTGCCGAAATCGAACCTGTTTTACGAATTGTCTAAAATTTTCAAAATATGTAGAAAATATTGTTATCTAACCATGCTCCAATTTTTAGCTTAATCGTGTGTTTCTAAAGGCAAATATTTTTAATTATGTTCAGTACTTTTTTGTTACTATAGCTAACATGGTCAATTAACACATGAAGTCTAGTATGAAAACGAATCTTACCATTGCGCTAAAAAACTACAGATCAGGGTCGTATAAACAGGTCCAGAATCTCCGGTGGTTTTGTCCACGATTAGAGCTTCTCAACTAGCCACCAAAGGTAGAGCGCAACGATCGGAGGATAGAGAGTTGGAACGAAACTAACCTAAAAGTGTGTTCGACTAGGTTATGTAAACGATGTAAACCACAGTGATCACGGTGATGTAAACAAACCATATACCCTCCGATCGTTGCGCTCTACCCTTTGGTGGCTAGTTGAGAAGCTCTAAACGTGGACAAAACGCGAGTCACTATCACCACCGGAGATTCTGGACCTGTTTATACGACCGTGCTACAGATGGACACTCGAGTCTCAAATGTCAACTTCCCAAATCTCAAGTTCTCCCAAATGTCAAGTCAAGTTTCTCTCAAATGTCAAGTCCGTATTTCTCAAATCCCACTTGATAACTACTGCGCAAGCTTTGCGTTCGGCATCTGATTGGTTGCTATTCGCGCGCAATTTAAAATGCTAAAAAATATATTATACGCAATACGCATGCGTATTGCGTATAATTTATGTGACTATAGAGGATAAAGAATTTCTTGACATTTGGGAGAACCTCTGGCAAAATACTTGAGTGTATAGTAAAATATCGTGTGGATTTTATAAAAAAAAAAATCAAAATTATTGTGCGTTTAGTATAAAAGATATAATCCTATTATAAAAAAGACACCGCATGAAAATCTCGAATCAAACTCGAAATATCTCGAATTGAAGGCAGCCATGTTTAAAATTGGAGGCGGCCATGTTGAATAATGAATTAGCATTGGCATTGAATGTAGAAAAGAACATAGAAAGACAAGTAGTGCGACGACGGCCACGAAGCGGCCGTCAGTGGCACTAGTCCTACTATAAAAAAGGCATGGCATGAAAATATCGAATCGAACTCGAAATATATCGAATTGAAGGCAGTCATGTTTAAACTTGGAGGCGGTCATGTTTTTTATGAATTAGCATTGGCATTGAATGTAGAAATGAACATAGAAAAGCAAGTAGTGTAACAAGGGCTGCGTAGCGGCCGTCAGTGGCACTAGTATTGAAAAGAATAATACACTCGATTTCCGCAATAGTCACCAAATCCGAAACAGTTTCCCCGCAATAGTCACCAATTTTCCCTACCTCAAATGTCACTTCGATTACGCATGCGTATTGCGTATTGTGTGGTTTGCGTTCGCAATCAATCAGATGCCGATCGAAGCGCATGTGCAGTGGTATCAAGTGGCAATTGAGAGAACAGCTGGTGACTATTGCGGAAAGAAATTGGCGACTATTGCGAAATGTGACTATTGCGGAAGTTGAGTGTATTTATGTTCTCGCGAGACACACGGTGGGGGTAGGCAGTGACGATATTGGCAACACCGCAATTTCATTTTCATGGTACCGTCCCATGTCGGCAGAAAACATCGGTGTAAAGCAGAAACTCATGAGAGTGACAGAGGTAGACAGATCTGTTTGTCTCTTTCACTCTCATGAGTTTCTGCTTTATGCCGACGTTTTCTGCCGACATGGAACGACACCATGAGAATAAAATTGCAGTGTTGCCAATATCGCTGCCATACGAACTGTAACGTGTATGCGTATATAGGACGCTTCTATGTGTTTCTGCCTGAGGACAACTATCTTAACATTAATACAACTGAAAAAGTAGTTAATTTTGAAAGCAATCTAACAACTATTAGTTTTTAAAACCAAAAACAGATTTAGTCCTTCTCTAAAAAAGATATGCATTTCAGACAACTTCACATTGCGTTTCTCATTATGCGTTACCTTTTAGCTAACTTCATGTGTAGTGCACTAACCTTATTGGTCAATTAATTTGGTGCGCGAATTTGAATTGTTATTTCAGTGTCTAAAGACAAAATACGTGCGCTTAGTCTTGTACACTCGAGTCTCTCAAATGTCAACTTCCCAAATCTCAAGTTCTCCCAAATGTCAAGTCAAGTTTCTCTCAAATGTCAAGTCCGTTTTTCTCAAATTCCACTTGTAACCACTGCGCACGCGTTACGTTCGGTATCTGATTGGTTGTTATTCGCGCGAAATTTAAAATGCTAAAAAATATATTATACGCAATACGCATGCGCGATTGATGTGACTATAGAGGATAAAGAATTTCTTGACATTTGGGAGAACCTCTGGCAAAAATTTCTTGACATTTGGGAGACTCGAGTGTATTGTAAAATATAAGGAGAAAATTTTTATAAATATATGTATATTATTTTTTGAAAATTGATTAAGTGTTGAAAATTCATATCATGTAACTATCCTATTCTAAAAAGATGATTGAGTCGAAGTCGAAATATCCTAACGCCTATTCCCGCACTGCTGACGACTTGTTGTTATGTAAGTATCGATAGTGATTTTCGATAATCGGCCGGTCGAAAATGCCGTACATGTATCATATTTTTTTATATGGAGGCAACATAAATGTTTGTTCCTTTTTTGGGAAATTTGGCAATATGAAAAAAAAAGTTCACTGGACACTCTAATTCCTTGAAATTCCTTAAAATCACTCAAAATCTCTTGAAATCCTTTAAAATTTCTTTAAAATATTATGAAATCTTGTTAATCGTAAAAGAAATTAATAAAGTTTGAATATTCTCTTTAGTTGACAGATATCTCCGACGACGGCTATTTGTGTCTGATGGCCGACAATGGAGACCTCCGCGAGGATCTCAAGATTCCTGATGGAGAATTGGGAACCCAACTGCGCAGCGATTATGACGCTGGGAAGGAGTTATTGGTGAGTTTGATCCCCTCTTAAATAATTAAATATTACGAAATTACCCGTAATTCTACGGGTTCGAAAAGAATCAATTTGGAACTTCCATGCAGTCTTTCGTATTTTATAAAACTCTTTTTTTTAAATTCTTTTGAGAATTCATCTTCGCATTTTTAATACTTTTCTGTCAGGGAAATGAAAAAAATTGAATCTTGTGGCCACCATGCTATTGATAAAGAGAAAATTAATGATTGTTTATTATTTTGCAGTGCACCGTGCTGAAGGCGTGTGGCGAGGAAGTTGTTATCGCTATCAAAACCAATACTGCCCTCGACAAATAATTGTGTTCAGTTTCAATCGTTCACAACCAAGTACCCGCTTAGCCAATCGATACCTTTCCATTGGTACACAAGAATCAAGAGAACGAGTCATAACCGAATATAACCAAGAACGTCAACAACAGCAGCAACAACATCAGCGGACAGAAACAACTTTTTAACAAAGTAACATCTACCTACATATTATTATTCAGAATTATAATAAAGTTTCTAATTAATGTGCGTGTATAGGAACTGGGTTATTGCATTTTGCGTACCCGCCTTAAACGTTCATATATACAAATACACACACGTTGTTATATAAGAGATACGGCGACAACTTTTCATTAAGGAATAAATTGAAAAAAGCCTTCGTACATCCTAGATTTTTGTATTCTAAAAGAACGCAATATTCGGGGTATACTGTTAAGCTGAAACATAAAATTTCAAAATTTCTGTAACTCGTTAAACGTTTGGAGGTAAACATTTGTTTTGCTAAATAAAGCCTCCGCGAGGTCTACCGAACGGAACAATTTTTTCTACAAATTTTTTCAAATAAGTATCACTAGCAATTTTACTTTGAACACAATCATCACTTTATCCCAATTATCAATAGGTTTTGTAAAAAACAAAAAACAAAAAAAGTATATAATAAATATATAATTAAAAACAAGGCTGTTGTCGCTTCGCGGTAGAACTGAGATTGTTTTGTTGATTTTTTAACGGAACAACTCTCTCAGTAGAGCGGACACTTTACTACGACTGTTTTATAAAATGATGAATAAACAGAAAAAGATGAAAATTCGCCTTTTAACATTGTACTCCCAAACACTCGTAATCTCTCTCGGGTTAAATGTTGTCGAACCAAGAATCAATGTCGTTAAGTGTAAATTAATGTCACGCAAATCGTCGCTGATCTTTAGAGTCAGCGTCTTCGTGAAATATGTTACTCAAGAATTTCTTCTTTTAATGTAGGAATTCAGGGAGTACTAATTACTTGAAAGAGAGCTTTCCTTGAAACGAACGAGGCAATGAAGCTTCTATTTGCATCCTCTAGGTCCTAACGAGGAGATCTGTTTTTGCATAAAAAAAATAATGTGCCAAAATTCAAGCTTTGGACCTATAGGAATTCGAAATTAAAACATTGCGGCATTGCATTAATGCTACGAAAATTGTACTGTATTAATATAAAAGGGATCTGAAACGATAGTGTTTTTTAAAAGCTTTGAATAATCAAAATTCTTGTTTTCAAGCAGCGTTTTGATTTCTGTAAAAAGTTTGACGGAAGCTCGTTTATAAATTATCGCCCAAACAAAGTCTTTAGTTTGCAATTTCGGGTCCCTCTAATATAATAAAAAAGGCCTTCGAGTTACCTCAACGAACACATTACCGTATTACATTAATGCATTAATGCAATTTCTAATGTACGTTAATGTAGCGCCGTTTTGTTAGAAAAAATATATACATTTGTTTCTTCCAATCTAATCAAAAAATTATGCTTATTTTGGTAAGAAGTGAACCGAGTTCATTGCAAAATATCGCATCGGACCTTCGTTTTTTCTGCGGTGTTAAATTTGTGGATAATATTATGCTGTGATATAAATGGGGAAACAAGAAGTCCAGTGGAGGCCGGAAAATCCCACGAGTGCAAAGTTTCTGTTTCCACATGTATCACATATTATTTTTTATAACAAATGCATGGAAATCTTCACTTTATTTACATGTAAATTCTTTTAAAGATGTGCAATTTCCAGAGAGTGATATGGTAACCATCTATGTGGGGATTTAATATATCGACATTTTAGGAAGTGAGTTTCCACTCTATGTATCAACAACCTATTCTATGTCTTTTATGTCGCATTATTCACCCGACTACTCGCTTATGTAATACGCAAAGACAAGTTCGTGAAAGGGACTCTGTGCTCTCAAATAAAAATTACTATCAGAGTGGAAACTCACTTCCTAAAATGTCTATACATTAGATTCCTACAGAAGCAGTGTAACTAGCGCCATCTGTTGGGTAATTGGTAGATATAGTTGACGTCATGAGTATTACAAAGTAATATTGCAATATTATTGTACCAATCTCTGAAAATAAACCTATTTTATCCACGATTTACATTTAAAAAGTGAAGCTTACAATGCAAGTGTGATGAAAAATTTATTTTTAACGACATGTTCTGTACTCATGTTTTGTACATGTTCTGTAGTATGTTGGCGACATAATAACACCAAAAGATAACATGAACACCATGACTTTTAGCGTTGTTTACGCCGTCGCCCGTCGGATGTTAAACGTACTTAAAAAATTTCATTAAATATTTGCCTTAAAGTTCTAACGAAGTTAGTGTACAAATCTGTGCGAGATAAAGAAAATGAAAAATACTTATCTCCGAAATGATGATTAAAACGTCATCTTGCAGTTACTAAGACTGACTTAGTTAATGCTCAGAATCAAAGTCAGAATTATGTCTCTTCTCTCTTCTAAAAGCTTTTACTTTGCTCTCTTTTCTAGTAATCAGTTTCAGTTAGAGCTCAGACTGCGTTTTTAAAACGTTTGTAGCTTAGCAAGCATAAAAATTTAACGAAAATATTGTTTAGGCATGTGGGTTGCTAGATTTTATCATTAAGTAAAATGTATTTGGACCTTTCATAGTTACACTTGCGAATATAACGGCGTCAGTTTAGGTGCAATTAGTGATGGATGATGTCGATCCGACTCTAAAAGTATCGACTACAAAATACTCGAACTTAATAAAGATCAAGCATTTCAGAGCTTCGAATTTTTTTAATTCTAAATTCGCGATTTCCATAATGAATGGATTGAAGTTTTAGAATAGCGCTTGAGTTCAACAGCCTTAATATCGATAAATATATCAATATATAGTTCAATATCGATATATGTTAGAGTATCGATTTTAAACCTTTGATATTTTGTTATCGATACTATCGATAATATTTGACAACACTGAATGCAATCAATAGGAAAAATGTTTAAATACATTCTGAATATTTTTTATAAATAAACTACAGAATTAGTTTTAGTAATTTCTGGATGCCGTTAAGTCATGAAGAGAAGTCAAATGTATTTTTTAAAGCAGTGCGATTTGGTTCACTCTCTTGCAAAACACCGAGCAAAACACAAATCTAAAATCTTGTGTCCTTGTACTTTATTGTTTCCCCTATTTTATCCGATTCATTTTTTAAGTTTGTATCAGAAATTGTTCCCGAAGGTAAGCTTTTAAGTATTAGGTAACGAATATTAGAAAATTTAAAAAAAAAATGGGAAGAAAACAAATGCAGAGAAACTTAGCTAATTGTCGAAACATTTTGACTCTTTGCTTAAGTCAAAAAAGTGTCGGGCTACACTAATCAAAACAAATTAGAGCAGATGGAAGACACAGAATGTCTCCATGTTAAAAAAAAAAGAGTGGAAGGGGTTCGACAGTAAGTGAGTGAACTGTGCAAATTATTGTAACCAGAGTTTTCACAGGAAGGTATTTTGTATCGTTCGCTTTCGATTATTTTCGTGCAGTGCATAATACGATCTATTTTCTAAAGGAAAATGAATTTTGAAGGATACTTTAACGGGAAGTAAGATAATTAAATAAAAGTCGAGAGTTTAATTTTTCATTAATTTATGTAAAAATAGATAATAAAGAGGGTAAGTAGGTTTCTTATGCGATAATTAATGATAGATGGATCTACATACATATATTTATCAGATACAATGGTTTTATCAAGTGTGCATTTTTGAGAACCTTCCCTGAAAACTTTGGTATATGATGATAGTTAACAATCTAAACGTATCTATTATACGCTAAGTAAACAAAATACACGCAAACCCCGATTCTACGGCTTTTTCGGGCATGCTCTGAAATTGCTGTGAATCGATTCTAAAATCTACATGACGTCAAAAGTTAAGGTTCTATTAGAAACACTGGTTCATACGTCCTTAACTTTTGACTAGTGGTGCAATATCGGAAATATCGATATTATTTTAACGATATCGATATTATTTTACTGCATAACGTCTGATTGGCTACTTCTCACGCGAAATACTGAAAGCGCAAACTCTGTTGGAACTGAAGCGAACTAACGAAATTATCTGCTTAGGGTACTCCCCGCTTTGTGGCTACGATACTGCTTAGCTCGTGGCGCCCTCATTTATACAACAGGGCCGTAGAATCGGGGTTTGCATGTACCTACTATATATTGAGAATAAAACGGCGTCTGTAATACACGTATATGTTGGACCAGATTCTTAAATTTAAAACGTGCTTTGTTTTCTAACTTGGAGAAATTGCGAATGCTGTAAATCCCGCGAAAGAAACTTAGTTTCAAGATGTATTGTAAAGCTCAAACATTAAATTCTCTTATTAGAGTCAACCTTATCGTTTTCAAGCCATGCCACT